>JAHQIW010005119.1:0-14492 GCA_019055375.1 Parelaphostrongylus tenuis | reverse complement strand
CTTCCATTTACTTCCATTGGCATTCACTGACGATTACTATATGTCCTAAAAATGGGCGGGTTCTTGAGCGGTGGATCTTGAGATACACCGAGTGAGTATCAAATTCATTGATTATGAGTGCCTGTACTGTTTTACTCTATCATTGATTGAGAAGCTCGTGCAAAGAATTGTACTAGGCTTCGATATGTTGTTGAGGCTCCTCTTTAGTTCTCTGCGCTTCTAAAATCGACCGCTTTTTATATAGATCCGCTCAAAAGTGGTAATACCTGATAAAGATATGGCATGCTTTGAAAGCTGATAGGCTCCTGCTGTGTATACATGCGCCTGTTTCGTCCTATTGGGACTCATCAGTACCACCCTCCCTCGATTCATGTATGCCACTGGACCTATCAGCTCAGGCATGCATATTCTTATCAGATTATATCTTTGGTTTCATGATTAAGAACATAATATTGAGCTCCCTTTCCGGTGACTGCATTCGTGATGGCTGATGATGTTCTTCGGTCGATCCCAGTATTACATTCAATAACAAGCCCAAAGCGGATTAGGCCACAATCTGTCTGCAGTTACCGTTGCTTTTCTAACTAGATAATCATGATCCTTAAAGGAGAAGCACATCTGCAAAATGCTTAACATTTTCCTCCATCTTCATTGAGGAATACCCATCTGTAAAGGGATGGTATTTCTGTCAAGTATAGTATATAATAAAGATTTGCGTTTTCAATCTGCGCGAAAAACTTTTTTTCAAAACAAGTCTATTTTGTATATTGTGCCCGTCGTAGTCAGAGCATCAATAAGCTTTCTTGCAAAGATATCTACTGAAACGACTTCAATATTTTGCATTACTTTACAGAATGCTGGCTGAGTATTGTTGTTTGAAATGCGTTTTTGATAAAATGCAAAAGTCATCAAGCTACGGTACCCTCGCTCACAATTCATCGCTCTCTCTTTTCCTTATGTAAGTGCACATGTTATTATTGAGCGGTGAAAAATTAATTTTTTAGTCGCATCTAGGCAATGAACACGAACTGTTACTGTTCTAATAAAATTTATCAGTTGCCCTAATGACACCGTGGAGCCCTATTGTAAATATCTCTATCTTTAAGAAAATAATAATCTCCTATCAGGTCAAAGTAAGATGTTATATTGAATGAGAAAAAATATTTATCCCGGAAAGTTTGAAGAAAGGCGATTGAAATCAACGTCCAACCCTCTTGAGATCCAGCCTTTTTCGCTACATGAAGATTTCTCCCTAGACTATGAGTAATCTTTTGAAAGCTCGAATCTCGACGAATTCCTACTCTGCATTATGTTAAAGAAGTGTTTCTGCTTGTTGTAGCAACGAAAGAAAGATATGATTCACACCCGGTTTACTTTGTTTTTGCCAAAGTTTATACCTCAACATTTTATAGATAAGGGCGTTCATAGACAAGAAAGGGTTTTTTCATTAGGCATCGCAAAACTATTTCATTACCGAAAAACGCTTTGTCCTTTAATTAGAAAAAAAAAAAACTTAAAGCACTCTAATCTGGGGAATTTAATGTTAATTTTCATAAGAGTCTCAATAGCCATCAGATAGCAGAAATTTCGGAATTTCCAGAAATAAATTTTAAGTGCTACTGCGCTAAAAAAGCCTTTTTAGAAACTAGGCTCAGTGTTAGAATCTCAATTTTTTGATTAATTACTGAAAGGTCGATGAAAGATCTCAGCTGCCGATTAATTACTGGAAGTTTGATGAAAGATCAGTGCTGGACGAGCAATCCACGATAAGGCCAATGACCTATTTTTGGGTACATTCAGTCTTTAAAGGGTTAATTCACCGAATTTAAAACAGGATTCACATCGGCAGAGATGTTCCAGCAATTGTTTTTCACCAAAGAAGTCTTCTTGAATTCACACTTAATCAACAGCGCCAACTAATAAGGGTGAAATCATAGAAGATCACGATGTGTGACATGGCGATGTTTGAGTAAGTGGCTGACTGGCAAGAGTTTCGTTCAAAAAAAAAAGTCATAGAAAAGATATTTAAAACTCCAGATTTTCAGTGATTTTGAAAAAATATATCAACTTTTTCAATCGACTTTTTGGGACTTCGCTTAAAACAGTATAATCTGATATTATATTTTAAGGCCTTTCATGAGGTCTGTTATGGCACTTATAACTTCTAAAGTGCCTGACACATGTTCCAGCTTTTCAGCCTCGTAGATAGCACGGTGCCTTTCCGTACAGTCATTCCATGTAAGAGATATACCATCCATATGTAAAGTAATCAACGCTGAATTAGCTACAGTTTGTGGCACGTATATGCTGTCAGATTACATTGTTTTGAGTAAGCTCTCAAAATGGACTGAAAGCGCTGATGTTCGTGAGGAAGGGATAAGCTTTGAATGTACCATTTACGATAAACGAAACGAACATCTCCGAATGCTCCAGTTACTTCTAGCTAGGTCGTGAGATCAACATGATGAACGACTTAATTCCAGAGTTGAGCAGGAGGAAACGAGCGGCATGGGGAACCTTCAAGAGTATCGAGGATGTAGTGAAGAAATCAAAGAACATGCGACTCCGTGGCTACCTTTTCATCTCGACAATTACCCCTGCCCTAACATATACATCAGAAAGTTGGTGGCTACCTAATCAAAATGAAAGACCATTTGGGGTTATTGAACGTGCGGCCGAAAAGTAGATGCTAGGATATCCCGCATCTGCAAACGAGAGAAAGGTACCGGAATCCGATCTACGTCAACGATCGTAAATAAAAGACGCCGTTCCACAGGCCATATAGAAAATAAGGTTGGCCGAACACATGATGCGGTTCAACGACAACCGATATACAAGAGTATTAGAGATTGCTGAAATCTCAAGGCCAAACTAGGCTGCCAAGATCGAAACGGATTAAACTGGACAAGAATCCTCGCTCACAAATCCGCTGTAGAAGATCTACTGATTCAAGCAAGAAGGATAAGGTGTGACGTTATTGGCGTGGCTGAAATGAGAAGACACCATCCCTTTCACGCTGTTTATGACACGCGAGATGAACTGTTCCTTGCAACATGCCATAGCAAAGGTGTCGGCGGCGTTGGCGCCCTCGTCAAATCAAATTTACAGTGAACATTGATTTATTTGAACAACTGCGAAGCGGTATCGGACGATTACGGTTGAAACAATGTGAGTCAATGCCGGCTTTGACCATCTTCGTTGTTTACGCACCAACATCAAGCTATGACGAAGGCGAAGTCGAGGCGTTGTATATGGGCCGCGAAAAATTCTTCAGAGAAGTTCACACATTCACTAAGACCATTGTCGGAGATTTTAACGCGAAAATTGGGCTCGGAAGAACGCCGAATGACGTCACATTTGGATCCACATACTAAAATGGATCGAACAAGGTACGAGGCCATCTGAATTTATTATGACGACCCAAACCATCCATGGTAGCTCACATTCCAGAGGCCTTACTCTCAGCGATGGACGTAGGAGTCTCCCAATGGAGAGTAATAATATCAAAATAGAAAACGTCTTAGTAAATTGAAGGTTCTGCCTGACCGATATCGCTGTTGTCCGCAGACACTAGAGCTAATATGTCAACGTGGATTCGCAAGAGCTACAGGCAACCGAAACCTTACGGCCGATCTTGCGAAACGCTGCAGAGAAGCGATAAGAGAAGACCTCCAGAAAAATGATCAGCAATTATGGCAAAAGCTGAAGAACCTGGGAAGAGCATTCGCAAAGTCCAGCGAGGCTTCCGCCAATGGTAAGACCAAGATGACTGCACTCCGATGCTTTGACGGTGCACTTACAGCTTCCAGAAAGGCTATGGAGAAAATCATCCACAAGTACTACTCGGATCTCTTCGCTAGCCATGTCCTCTTACAGTTATATAAATTGAAAGAGGATGTTTATGCCGTTCCACCGGTCCTCCCTTCCGAAATCCGACATCTATATCGCCGGTGAAGAACAGAACAACACCCGTTTTAGACAGAATTAGACCAGAACACCTGAAGAACGTGCCGCCAGTTTTCATCAATACCCTGGCTCGGCTCTTTACTCGCTACCTGTCAAATGCAAGGCTTTCAAAAGCAGCAAGACCGTGTTTTTGTTCAAAAAGGAGATCTGCACTACATATTAAATTATCTCCCAATGTGCTTGCTGCCCGTTTTCTATAAACTCTTCACTCGAGTCATCCTAAACAGGATTGACAGAACACTGGATGAAGGACAGCCATGCGAACAAGCAGGGTTCCGAAAACGATACAGTACCATAGACCACCTCCACACGATCACAAGAAAACTGAAGTTTCAGTGAGAGTACAAACAAACACTCTGTCGCACTTTCATCGATCAGAAGAAAGCCTTTGATTCAGTGGAATAAGGCTCTGGATAACCAGGGCGTCCATTCTCGATAAATAATGATCTTTCGTGGGCTTTATAAAGATTTCACGACCAAAATATCTCCATTCTACAACAATATCACCATTGACGTAAGAAGAGGGGTTCGACAAGGCGATAAAATTTTGCCACAATTATTCACTGCCATCCTATAAAACGTGCGAACATTGGAATGGGAAGATATGGGAGTGAAAATTGACGGTCGACAATCAAACCATTTCGCTTTGCTAATTTATCGTCTTCATAATATCAAGCATCAGCCAAACGGAAAAAATACTGACCGATTTTGACAGCGACTGTGGAAATATTGGCCTTCAAGTGAATCTCACGAAAACGGTGTTCATGAGAAACGGATGGGTTTCGAATGGGCATTCACGCTCAGTGGAACGACAATCTCCGAATGCTCCAGTTACGTTTATCTAGGTCATGATTTCAACATGATGGACGAACCTAGCTGCAGAGTTGAATTAGAGGAAACGAGCGGCTTGGAAAACGTTTAAGAGCATCGAAGAAGTAGTGAGGAGGACAAAGAACATCTGACTCTGTGCTCACTTTCCGGATTCGGCGATTATCCCTGCCCTAACGTATGCGGCAGAAACCTGGCCACTACGTATGCAGGATGGAAGGATCCCTTGACGTTGTTGAACGCGCAGTCGAAAGGTCAATGCTAGGAGCATGCCGTATCTCGCAAATGAGAGAAAGCATCTGAAGTTTCGACCTGCGTTAACGATCGAAGATCAGAGACGCCGTTCTACACGTCAGGAGATCGAAAATAAGGTGGACCGCACAAGTGATGTTGTTCAACGGCAACTGACGTGACGAGAGCCGTTACCGACTGGATTTCTCGGGACATCAGTCGCTCTACAGGACGATCACCGACCCGTCGGTCCGATTTTTTCACGAAAAGTATAGAAGGAAGATATGGTGTCAGCGGATCGCTAAAGCGAGGAGGACCCACTGGGCTACTCTTGCACGCCGAGAAGGAAAATGTAAGTATTACTGTTACCCTTTTGAGTCACTTGACGATCAAGGGGACGACAGGTGATACAGATGATATATATATATATATATATATGCATGTATATATCACAATATCACAATATCTACAACAATATCGCCATTGACGTAAGAAGAGGGGTTCGACAAGGCGATAGAATATCGCCAAAACTATTCACTGCCACCCTACAAAACGTCATGCGAACATTAGAATGGGACGAAATGGGAGTGAAAATTGACGGTCGACAATTAAACCATCTTCGCTTTGCTGACGATATCGTTCTCATAACACCAAACATCAGCCAAGCGGAACGAATGTTGACTGATTTCGACAACGCCTGTGGAAAGATCGGTCTTCAACTGAATCTAGCGAAAACAATGTTCATGAGGAACGGATGGGTTTCTAATGCCCCATTCACGCTCAGCGGAACGACAATTTCCGAATGCTCCAGTTACGTCTATCTAGGTCGTGAAATCAACATAATGAACGACCTAGCCCCAGAGTTGAGCAGGAGGAAAACGAGCGGCTTGGGGAACGTTTAAGAGGCATCGAAGATGTAGTGAAGAGGACAAAGAACATCCGACTCCGTGCCCACCTTTTCGACTCGACATTATCCCTGCCCTAATGTATGCAGCAGAAACGTGGTCGCTACGTAAGCAGGATGAAAGATCACTTGCCGTTATCGAACGCGCAGTCGAAAGGTCGATGCTAGGAGTATCTCGTATTTCGCAAATGAGACAAAGGATCCGAACTTCCGACCTACGTCAACGATCGAAAATCAGAGACGCCGTTCTACACGCCAGGATATCGAAAATAAGGTGGGCCGGACACGTGATGCGCTTCAACGCCAACCGATGGACGAGAGCCGTTACCGACTGGATTCCTCGGGACGTCAAGCGCTCTAAAGGAAGACCACTGACCCGTTGGTCCGATTTCTTCACGAAAGCGATGGAAGAAAGATATGATGCTCAGCGAATTCCTAGAGCAAGGAGGACCCACTGGGCTACTCTTGCACGCGATAGGGAAAAATGGAAGAGTTGCTGGTACCCGCTCGAGTCACTCGACGATCAACGGGACGACAGGTGATACAGGTGACATGGTAGATGCATATATATAATATATATATACGTCACAACGTGCGATGATTTGATTCGGCGATAAACTGGAAAAGAAGTGTTGTCATCGCTCAAGAAAAGCAAAACAAGTCGTGCACAACAAGGAGGTAACTGATAAATTCTGTCCTTATACGAAGGCACGTAAATAAAGACCCGATAAAAGATTGCGAGCTGCTTGTCGATGGACTTGAAGCTTGTGCTAAACTAGCATCAGTTTCTCCAAACAAAAAGTTATGGTCGCATCTCCACTACTGTCAAGAAGTTGCTCGAGAAAAAAGAAACTGAAGAATCGACACATCCGCAGAAACACATAGTTAAGCTGACAGTCAATGCCAGCGGTAGAAAATCCTTGAAAAAACCTCCTTCGGCACTGGCGAGAAAAGGTTGTCAGAAGCAGCATAAAATCGATTAATGCCGGCGTAGTAGCCGTTAGCCAAGTACGACAATCGACAATCGATTACTTAAATAGAACGCCACGCGGTCCTTTTGCAGTAGGCAGCGTGGAAATAATTCGGCGTTGATTAGTTTATACGTAAGTGGTATATCCTCTTACAAAGAATCGATTGAAGCGAAAGGCAGCATGATACTGATGAGGCTGAAGAGCCGAAACACGAGTCCAACACTTTGGAAGTGCCATAACAGACCTCATCAAAGGCTTGATATGATATTAGATTTTAAAAAAGATTTGGCAGAGAAAAAAGTGAAAGGGGGAAATTTCTTGAAATTTCAGTTGATAATATCTGTTTAAGTGTAAGATTCTTAAAAGCATAGCTCCAGAAGTTTTATTCGTCAAATATTGGGAGTTAGACTGAGGGATCAGCACAGTGATTTTGGCTGCCACATTCGAAATCAATAAGCAATGGCTGGCTTAATTGAAGTACTTTCCACAAAAATGTAACAAAAGTTTGAAGAATTTATTAGAGCCAGCATTTGTCTTATCTTAGTGAGAGCCGGATTTTAATTAGATCTCGACATGAGTGGAAAAAGGTCTCGTGCTTGTTTGTAAATGTCGCATTGTTTCGTGTATATCGTTTTTTCTTTAGACAAGTATGGCGCCAATGCGAGCATGCCATCTCATATTACTTCACTACACGTTTCCGCTGCCATTTTTTACGAATGCTACAGTGTTAGAAACATTTCCGTGTTGTCACCATTTCGTCTTCGATACCGGTCACTAACTTCCGCCTATCGTCAACTAAAATGGGTACGACGACAGCGATATAGTTAAGGTGTGAAAAAAACTCTGAAAATTCAATAAATTCAAGGCGACCTGGCCTCCGTAGTCGTTCCATCCATTCGTTTAATCAGTCAACTTAAGATTTGATACTTTTACCTCTTTACAATGAAGTCATCTTTTTCATTAGTCGAATCAAGTTCACAACATGTACAATGTTTATACATGTGGGCAGAAAATTGGATGGTGTCATTGAGTACAGCAATTCGTACTTCTTCTAAGTCTGACTACACTCTATATTGCGCGAAAGGTTCAATATGTTTGACACAGGTGAATTCAACAAGGATACCTTTACCGAATGAAAAGAAGACAAAACCTCAACAATGATTTCTCGATAATGACTCACACGATTCCTTTGTGGCACCAAAATTGGAATTCCAACATAGCGATATGTCAGCCGATTCACTAGGAAACATAATACCATATTCGACAAGGCAAATGTTTCTTCCAGAAACCGAATGTAAGTGAAAACAGCGCGATGAAACGGGATGAGATTACGACAAAAGTCGAGAGCTTAAATTACGTGTAGTTCGAATACTAAAAATGCAAACGGTAGACAAGTTTTACTATTCATAGGTAGTTTAATGTCAAACAAACACAAAGTTTCAAATCTACTCAGAGGAAAAGCCGTTTTCTTGCTTTCAGAAGTCTCGGAATGAGAGCTTTTTGAGTTCACAACTCTAACTGTAACCTGTTGTCACGTATACTAGAGAGTTCTCTACGTCACTTAGTGAGGAAGGAAGTGTGTAGAAAAATAAGAAGCATTACAGTTACTCATAGGTGACAAGTGAAAACCGTAATTTAAACTGCGTTGGGTCAACAGAATTCATGAAACTCGCATTGTATTGTTTTGCAGGATAGAGGAAGAAAGACGGGATCCTTAAAATTTTGTCGATTCGCCACATTGGAGACTCGAATGATTTGTTAGCGTTATTGAAACAAACTTGTTCTTGTTTGAGAAGACTGTTCCATCAAGTGTTGTTGAGATTACTGTAGTTGACTGGCTTAGTGTGCAATATTCATAAATGAATGCCTCTATTATTATTCAGACATTGACGAACCAGTACTTTCAGTGTTTTAATGCCACCATAAGTATTATAAGTACCACTGTTTGGAGGATATTTTGCAATAGAAAAGTGCATTGTCGATGACCACCGTAAAAGGTCATCCTAA
This sequence comes from Parelaphostrongylus tenuis, assembly GCA_019055375.1. Lineage (NCBI taxonomy): Eukaryota > Metazoa > Nematoda > Chromadorea > Rhabditida > Metastrongylidae > Parelaphostrongylus > Parelaphostrongylus tenuis. The sequence continues at coordinate 5,585 of JAHQIW010005119.1, read as the reverse complement.
TCTTTGCAGCTCTCACTCTCACTATCATATAGTCATGGATTAACAGAGTTTTATCTTTTCAGTGGGTATGAGGATTTTGTGCTTAGTGACAGGGTGGTGCGCCACTTCATGAAAGTCTTGTCTGATTGATTTCACCTTCGAAGTCTTAAGCACGTCAATAACTCCACTTACACCTTTGAAATGGTCTACTTCGATCCATTCAAAATCTTCCATACACCTTTAGCGTTTCTATTAGGAAAGAGCAAAGCCTGGAGAGAATTTACAATATATTAAGAGTAATGCTGTCTCTTGATACTTCTGCAGTTGTGATCAGTGTATGACGAGTGGGTAAACTATAACTACAACTTGACCAATGAATATCTCTTTACATTCAAATGACATAGTGCTGGGATGATGAGTAGCACTTTATAGTATATGAGCTGTCTCTACTCACAGTACGCTAACGGACATTCCTCTCAATTCACTTATGCTCGATTTTCAAAAGTACTATGGTTTTCGTCTACGTTCGTCTTGATTTGATGGCTGAACTCCAAATATTTATCCAGAGCCGTAAGATAAGAAAAGATGTTTAAATGGGTGTTGAAAAACAAAATGGAAGTCAGCTGAAGTTGCTCATGTCATTTACACTCGCCTTTATTGTACCGCTTTCAGATCTCCTTTATTCAAAATTTAGAAACATTCCAGGACTTTATTCAAAACATGAAATGCTCAAATCTTCAATGGAACTGGCTCTTTCTAACATGTCTCTTCGTGGTCTCGACGGTTTTAGCTTGTGGACCAACGGCATCTGGTCAAGGTACCGAGTGGAGAAAATACTACTTCTTCGGTTTGGAACTGGGCGTTTTGTCGTTAGATGGTTTGAGCGTATTCTTTTGCTTTGTCAACGGATTCAAGGCAGCCATCTTAAATTGTTATATTGATAAGATTCATTGTATTTGACCGCGTATTGCGGTGGTATGATGTTACAATAAGCCCTATGATGTAGAGTGGTGTGCAAAAACATTTGCGTCAGCCGGAATTCGAATCCAGATCTCACTCTCTCCAGCATGCGCGTGTTGAACCGTTGCACCACCGACGCTCGTTTTTGCTGATTTTTTATTGTTTTTGCACACCACTATACACTATTGGGTTTATTGTTCTATTGCTATTTAGCGTTCCACTTTAAATTATAAGATTTCCAACTAAGTTTCCGAACTTGATCCAAAAATTCAAAGATTTATTTTACAAAAGATCGAAAGTATCAGATAACATCAATAAAAGTATTCTCCCTTTACCTAGATGCAATTCTGCCAACAAATCAGTTCCATGCTTAGCATATTCTTGCACATACTTGTCCAACAACGGAGCCGTCACGGGAAGTCATGCGCAACCTACTGATTTACGAGTTTCAACTGGAGCACAATGTTCAAACTGCATTCAACAACATCAATAGTGCAAAGGTCCGCCAAGTTGTGGGTAAAATACGGCGCATGAATGGTTTACAAAGTTCACAATGGAGATACTGATTTGGCCGATTCAACCAAGATCCGAAAGGCCTCGTGAAATCGATCGAGAAGCAGTAATTGAAGCGATCAAAGAGGATCCGACTTTGTCATCCGATGATTTGGCCCGACGATTTCCAATGGTCGGATGAACAGATCCGGAAGATTTTTGAAGATACAGGCAAAAAATAGCGCAAGATAATTGGATTCTGCACGATCTCACCACACACGCTCAAGAAGAAGAGAAAGCAAATTGCGAAAACTCATCTTCGTCATCATCACGGCTCTTCGTTTTTGAAAAGAATTGTCACCATTGATGGGAAGTGTATAATCTTCAAGAGCCATCGTCGTCCAAATCGGTGGTTGCCACCAGGTCAGCAAGACACAAAATCAATTTGCGCCAAAAGCAATGATGATCACTTTCTGGGACCAAAGTGGGTCGATGCGTTGGGACTTGTTGCAAGCCGGTCAGACCATCAACGCTGAGTGATATTGTCAGCAACTGGACCGTCGCAATCAAGCAATTCCATGTCACCGCCGTCGCCAAGTCATTTTGCTCCAAGACAATGTAAGGCCACACGTTGCCAAGAGAAAAGGAAGAAGTTGACATATTTGGGCTGGGAGCACTTGGAGTATCCGCGTATTCGACAGATCTGTTCCGTCCACTTTCCATCTCTTTAGATCACTAGAGCACTGGTTGGACCAAGAAGAAGCGTTTCGCAACACCAATCATTTGCGTCGACTGGTTGGTTTGCATGGAAGAATAATGAGTTTCATGAGCGCATGATGATTTGTTGCCGGAGCGTTTGCAGAATTGCATCCAGGCAGACGAAGAATACTTCGAATAATGTTATTTGACACTTCAGATTACTTGGAAAAGTATTTTTTAAATTTTGGATCAAGTTCGGAAACTTAGTTTGGGACCCAATGGTTGCGAAGCGCATGGTTAGTAATTTATTTCGTTTTAATCCCAGTTCAAAAATAAATGAATAAAAGAGTATTTTAGACGCATTTGGTTTCGTGTTGGTTTTGTATCTATATATTGCATAATTGCTTTACAAATTCCATTATTATATTGACTTGTGTATAATACACAAAAAGCTCTGAACTTGGTAAGTTTTTTATGGATTGTATCATTGTTTTACAAATTTATATACATGTATATACCACAATATCACCGTATCACAATATCACAATATCTACAAGAATATCACCATTGACGTAAGAAGAGGGGTTCGACAAGGCGATGCAATATCGCCAAAACTATTCACTGCCACCCTACAAAAACGTCATGCGAACTTTAGTATGGGACGAAATGGGAGTGAAAATTGACGGTCGACAATTAAACCATCTTCGCTTTGCTGACTATATCTTTCTCATAACACCAAACATCAGCCAAGCGGAACGAATGTTGACTGATTTCGACAACGCCTGTGGAAAGATCGGTCTTCAACTGAATCTAGCGAAAACAATGTTCATGAGGAACGGATGGGTTTCTAATGCCCCATTCACGCTCAGCGGAACGACAATTTCCGAATGCTCCAGTTACGTCTATCTAGGTCGTGAAATCAACATAATGAACGACCTAGCCCCAGAGTTGAGCAGGAGGAAAACGAGCGGCTTGGGGAACGTTTAAGAGCATCGAAGATGTAGTGAAGAGGACAAAGAACATCCGACTCCGTGCCCACCTTTTCGACTCGACACTTATCCCTGCCCTAATGTATGCAGCAGAAACGTGGTCGTTACGTAAGCAGGATGAAAGATCACTTGCCGTTATCGAACGCGCAGTCGAAAGGTCGATGCTAGGAGTATCTCGTATTTCACAAATGAGACAAAGGATCCGAACTTCCGACCTACGTCAACGATCGAAAATCAGAGACGCCGTTCTACACGCCAGGATATCGAAAATAAGGTGGGCGGGACACGTGATGCGCTTCAACGCCAACCGATGGACGAGAGCCGTTACCGACTGGATTCCTCGGGACGTCAAGCGCTCTAAAGGAAGACCACTGACCCGTTGGTCCGATTTCTTCACGAAAGCGATGGAAGAAAGATATGATGCTCAGCGAATTCCTAGAGCAAGGAGGACCCACTGGGCTACTCTTGCACGCGATAGGGAAAAATGGAAGAGTTGCTGGTTACCCGCTCGAGTCACTCGACGATCAACGGGACGACAGGTGATACAGGTGACAGGTGATGCATATATATAATATATATATACGTCACAACGTGCGATGATTTGATTCGGCGATAAAACTGGAAAAGAAGTGTTGTCATCGCTCAAGAAAAGCAAAACAAGTCGTGCACAACAAGGAGGTAACTGATAAAATTCTGTCCTTATACGACTGGCACGTAATTCATGACCCGACAGAAGATTACGAGTTACTTTTCGATGGACTCAAAGCTTGTGCTAAACTAGCAAAAGTTCTCCAAACAAAAAGTTATGATCGCATCTCCACTACTGTCAAGAAGTTGCTCGAAAAGAGAAAGAAACTGAAGAATCGATACATCCGCAAAACACATAGTTAAGCTGATAATGAATGCCAGCGGTAGAAAATCCTTAAAAAGGAGATCTCCTTCGGCACGGGCAGAAAAAGGTTGTTGCAAGCAGCATAAAAATCAATTTAATACTGGCGTAATAACCGTTAGCCAAGCAAACGACAATCGACAAGCGATTACTCCAATTGAGTTCTACGCGATCCTTTCAATATGCAGTGTGCAAATAATTCGGGCGCCCGATTCGTTTATACGCAAGTGCAATATCCTCTTACAAAGAATCGACTAAACGGAAAGGCAGCATGATACTGATGAGGCTGAAGAGCCGAAACACGTGTCCAACACTTTGGAAGTGCTATAGCAGACCTCCATGAAAGGCTTGATATGATACTAGATATTGAAAAAGATTTGGTAGCGGAGAAAGTGAAAGGGGGAAATTCTTTGAAATTTCTAGTTATTATTATGTGTTTAAGCGCCACATTCCTGAAAGCGTAGCTCCAGAAGTCATTTCGTCAAATGTTTGGAGTTAGATTAGGACTCCAGTACAGTGATTTCGAGCTGCCACATTAAAATCAACGAGCAGTGGCTGTCTGGCTGAAGTACTGTCCGACAAAAATGTAAACAAAAGTATGACGAAATTATTAGAGCAAGCATTTGTCTTATTTCAAAAAAAAAACCGGATTTTTGGTTCAATCTCGACATGAGTGGAAAAGGTTGCGTGCTTGTTTGGAAATGTCACATTGTTTTGTATTTATCGTTTTTAACTTCAGACAAGTATGGCACCAATGAAATCATGTCATCTCATAACTTCACTACACGTTTCCAGTGCCTCTTTTTATGAAATGCTACAGTGTTAAACATTTCGTGCTCTTACCATTTCGTCTTCGATACCGGTCATAACTTCCCGCATATCGCCAACTATAAATGGGAACGACGAAGAGATAGTTAAGATGTGAAAAACTGTGGAAATGCAATAAATTCAAGGCAGCATGGCTTCGTAGTAGTTCCATATATTCATTCAATCAGTCGCACTTAGCATTTCATACTTTTCCCTTCATACTAAAGTCATCCTTTTTTAACAGCCGAATCAAGTTCACAACATGTACAGTTTATTATATGTGGGCAGAAATATCGGATGGTTTCGTTGCGTACAGCAATTCTATTTCTTCTCAAGTCTGACTGCACTCTATATTGCGCGAAACGTTCAATGGGTTTAAGACGGTGAATATAACGAGGATATTTTTACGAATGAAAAGAAGGACAAACAAGCTCAACAAAGATTTCTCGATAATGACTCACACGACTCCTTGGTGGCCACCAAAATTGGAAGTTCCAACATAGCTGATATGTCAGCCGATTCACTAGGAAACGTAATACCAGATTCGACAAGGCGAATGTTTCTTCCGAGAAACCGAATGTAAGTTGAAAAGAGCACGATGAAACGGGATGAAATGACGACAAAGTTGAAGCTCAAATTACATTCTAGTTCGAATATTGCAAATTGCAAAACGTTAGACAATTTTACTATTCATAGGTAGTTTTAATGTCAAACAAAACACAAAGTTTCAAATCTACTCGAGAAGAAAAGCCGTTTTCTTGCTTTCAGAA
>JAHQIW010005118.1:0-16197 GCA_019055375.1 Parelaphostrongylus tenuis | reverse complement strand
AGCAAGCAGCAAAACCACAGCTACTTACGCAGTTAAGAGGCCCTCTCCAGTCTTCATCCCCTTCCTCTCCCACCTCCCCCCTTCGCCGCCACGGCAATAGCCACTGCACCGGATAAAAATATATGAATCGTACAATAAGATTTCTCTATACATCACAAGGTCTTCGGCTGCGAGCGAACAAACGTAAAAGGCGCGACGGTGTAAAACGAGATTTTAATACTGAATCTGTAGCGTTCTGGAAGAAATTTTTGAGATACAGCCATGTAAGCGCAGTAGGCGGAGATTCAGCTCTCGAATGATTAATAACACTGTTATGAAAATTGTTGTCCAGCGAAATGGTCGTTTCTTCATTTGTTCCCTGACATAATCTGCACCAAAAATCTATTTGAGGAAAAGCAAGAAAAAGGAGAAGAGTGAAAAATGAAGAAAAGAGAGTCAATCTTTGATCGCTAGAAAGAAAGACAACCATGTTCCTGATGGTACACATAACTCGCAGAAGGTGCCGCTGAGAGTCGAGCTCATTCATGAATCCACTAATTCAGTGAATTGAACTTGATAAACACATGAAGAAGACATTTATGATGAAATTTATTCAATAAGCTGACAGCTCGACGGATTTTGCCTTCTTCAGAGCTGGAAAGATCAAGTTGTCTGTAATTAGTCAGCCAACACCTCCATCACTTCAACACAAAAATTACAAAACCCCAGATTTCAGTCCCATCTAAATCTTTCTGTTAGAGTGACTAAGGTGCTTGGCTGAGTGGCTCGTAGACAACCTGATCTTTCCAGGCTCTGAAGAAGGCTAGACATCCGAAACGTCAGCTGTTCAAATGAATATTATAATAAAAACCTCGCCTTTCACTCATCAACAAGAAATATAAACCACTGAACAATGCCAACGTTAAGAGATAGTGGCGTTATGAAATTGCACGGAGAGGTCCACGTTTTCTTTGAGGACTGGAGAAATACATCGACTTATGAGTCGAATGGTCCAAAAACAATCTAAAACTTTGGCCTACACTTAATTCTCTGAGTAATCTGTCTAGTTGAGGTACAGTTGACGATGCGCCTGAGTAAGCCATGCCATAAGGCTTATCAAAAGCTACAATATCATCTGAAATAGATAAAGTGCTTGTAGAAAATGATCTGTAACATAGTGAACCGATATTTCCACCATTCTTGAAGAGAACCCTGTTCACCATCAGATCCACGAGTTCATCCGGGCTCATCTTCCATACTGGTAAGAACTGACGGCGGATTTTATCCCAGCCTGTTTTCTTCTTCTGACGAATGAATCACTTCCGAATCATAATCATCCTGTAATGAAGCTAATTGTTCAAACTCAATCCACTCAATGTGCAACAACGATACAGGAATTTGAGTCTATTTTTTGAGTGATATCTTTGAGATTTTTGGCTTATTTCGAGGTTCTTAGGTTTTCACCAGCAGGGCTAGATCGGGCTCCTTTTCATTTCGCACAGGACAAGAGCTAAATCACCTGCATCACCTGTCGTCCCGCTGATCGTCGAGTGACTCGAGCGGGTACCAGCAGTCTCTTCCATTTTTCCCTATCGCGTGCAAGAGTAGCCCAGTGGGTCCTCCTCGCTCTGGGAATCCGCTGAGCATTCTATTTCTTTCTATCGCTTTCGTGAAGAAATCGAATCACCGGGTCAGTTGTCTTCCTTTAGAGCACTTGACGTCGGAGAATCCAGTCGGTAACGGCTCTCGTCCATCGGTTGTCGTTGAAGCGCATCACGTGTCCGGCCCACCTTATCTTCGATTATCCTGGGCGTGTAGAACGGCGTCTCTGATTTTCATCGGTTGACGTAGGTCGGAACTTCGGATCCTTTGTCTCATTTGCAAATACGGGATACTCCTAGCATCGACCTTTCGACTGCGCGTTCGATAACGGCAAGTGATCTTTCATCCTGCTTACGTAGCGACCACAGTTTCTGCTGCATACGTCAGGGCAGGGATAACCATCGAGTCGAAAAGGTGGGCACGGAGTCGGATGTTTCTTTGTCCTCTTCACTACATCTTCGATACTCATAAACGTGAAAAGCGTTAAATCGCTGAAAAGCTAAATATCTTTAAAATGATTTGTACCGTCTCTTACAATTTCCCATATCGTTTAAATTTCGGCAAAAAAATAAAAACTACCGCACAGACTGACTCTTCGTATAAAGAACTTCCGCGAGATCGATGTATCTTCTTCAGAGTCGATGGCTGGCGTTTCAGCGACTTCACTTTTCTCAGAGCCATTTAACCACTTATACAGTAAAGGTCACCGATGTGTTGTCACATCTCATTGAAATATTCAAAGTAGATAACTAGTTGGCGCTGAGAAGAAAAAGTCGCCGAAATGCCAGTCATCGATTTCAATAACAAAAAAGCGATATTTTTAAGCATTAATGAGTTCTAATACTTGCTCGTTTCTTCTCTAATTATGAAAGAATATGCAGCTAAAAGGAATCATAGCGACGACCAATACGCTGGAAATGATTCTAAAAGGTGAAATAGTTCAAAATCAACTCACTGGAAACGACTCGTTTCTAGGACCTTTCACTGCACTCATTTCCGTAGAGAAATCCATATTTTCTTCATGGAAGATAGCACGAATCCTTTCGTTTGATACGTTTATGATTTGAGGAATTTTCATGCTGGGATCGTATCTCACTGGAAGATGTCGATGCTCTGCAGATACTTTGGATAATTATCTTCTAAAGGAAAAAAGAAAAAACATTAGAAGGAATTCAGTTCTATGATAAGCACCGAAAATTTGAAGCTCAATCGACGTAGACTACATACTCAACAGATTTTACTCTCCGGAAGAAGGATTCCTCGAAGAAATCCTTAGGCTGTTCTTCCTCGTTTTCTATATTTGCTGATGTTGGTGTCTAGAAATGAAAGAAACCGCAGAGTCTGACTTTCACCAAAACGGCAAGATATGAGAAAACACTTACAGCTTCGGAAAAAAGACCCTATCCAAATATTCGGTCCTGATAATTCGCTATCGTCTTTCTCCACTACGCTGTCGTCATTCACAGAAAGTCGACGAACAGATTTGGTCATGCCGTTTTTCCGAAAGTAGTCACCAGCCTAAAAAACGAATTCAAGAGAACAGTGTGAAGATATAAACATATAGGAAGAGTGAATAAGTGAAAAATGAAATAAAGTGGTCCTGACTGCAAGTACAATAGCATCTATTGAGATGACCAAGAAATAGTAATCTTACTAACGATACTGCGGAGCTGTAAGAATGATAAGTGGATAACATAGATAGATGATAGTATGAACAATAGATACAATGATAATAATATAGATGGAATAGATAATAGGATAGGCAATAACGAAATAAGTAATATTATCAACGATGCTGAATGAGGTGCAAAACTTTTGCGTCGGGCGGGACTCGAAACCGCATTTCACCCTACCAGGGGCGCGTGCTCTATCCCCTGCACCACCGACGCCTGTTTTGCTACCGCTCTTTCTACGTAACAACGCATCTATCACTTAACATCATTGGGTATATTTATAACATCATACCACCGCTAAAAGATTAAATAAGAAGAACTGTAAATAAGTATTGGCTCCTCCGAAATGGTTTACTGCCTCATCGTGGCTGGGAGGTGTTCTGGATTCTGGACAGCGAAATACAGCGGAGGGTTCAACCTCCCATCAGGGCCATCAACGCTGAGGAGTCCAGCATTTCCACTCAGAAAGCCCAGCTATGAGCTATCGTACAGGAATGACCGCCGTCTTGGTAGCTGCTAGTCGCAAGGTGGTAATCTCCCTCTGATCCACGAGGACCGGAAACTGCTCTGATGTGGTGACGACCTGAGGAAGCCCCAGCTAGGCTTACCTCGAGACTCCAGGAAACAAGACAGCTAAACCAGCACAGTTTGCATGTGCTGGGGCTCGCCCTATCAGTGAAGACGAACCGTCGAAGTAACCAAGCATCCAAATATAAGTAATAATAAGTAAACAAGTGAGTAGATGGCGAGATTCGTCGGTGATTAGTAATATAATATCCAACGATGCTGAATGACTACGCGGAACTATCGAAAAAGATACTTCGGTGGCTTATATCGAGGACAGAATGTTAGCAGAGCGGTGGTCTCGGTGGTGTAGTGGTAACATATGTCCTCGGTGAAGGTAAACGCGGGTTCTATCCCGCCTAGAGTCAACAATTTTGCATAAGACTCTTCATCATTGGATATATAATCATAATACCAGCACTGCTATAAGAGCAGTTGAATTGAAAATCCTCGTAAATTTCGATGCCATCTATTCAGAGACGGAGAACTAATAACAAGTAGACGATATAAAGTAATAGATAAATAGTAAGGTGATAGATAATTACACTTTATTGATCCGCCATCACAGTGTTTTTTCACTGTGTGAATCCCAGTACTTCTAGCGTTAAATCGTTTTTCGTCTTCTTATTGAAGATCGTAGAATACTGACTGAGCGAATCTCCTTGCAATCTCGAGGATAGCCTGGCCGTGGCGTTCCATAAGGCGTTGATGTTGACTGCCGAAGAGAGTTCGGGGGGTGGAGCTCCGCTCCACTGTAAAGGCGGACGAAATAAAGTAAAATAAAAGAAAAATAAAAATACTAGCCATGAGCAATCGACTGTTAATCACTGCAATGTCCGGTGATCATGTCACTAGGCATTCAGTGATATGTTATCCGTGGTAAGGTGAGTTTTCACTTGACACGAGGTGCAACGTGTTCGTCGACGATTCCTCTATGCAAGCGGGTCCTCCCCGAGAGGGAATGACACAGACGAGGCTGCAAGGCCGAAATACGTGTATTGCGCTGTCTAAAGGCCCATAAAAGACCTCATAAAAAGGATCAAGGATAAAGCTCTCGGCTGATCAATCCTGAGGGATGCGCCATGCATTCGTCATCAATTTTTACTTCGTTTGAGGTGAGAGAATGCATATCTGGCCTTTGACAATGACTCGCAGTGGCCTCCGCTGTATCGAGTCAGTGCTGCTTATCCTCCCAGACAAGTCTGAGACAACCCTGGTACCAATCTACCGACCCGAAAGGATGAATGGCTTGGTGGCATGGGCGCGAGATCGAACCATCGATCTTATGTGCGACGTAGTGCACCTCTAACCACTGCGCCATATGCGGTCCTACTGTACTGTATAAATGCTCATAGAAGACCTCATAAAAGGCTTGAAATATGCTGTCAAGTGATCAATATGTGGATGAAAATGACGTAATGGAGTATAATTAGCGTCATATGAGATATACAGCGTACCTCAGCTTTCTCATCGGATTTGTTCAGATCGGAAGAGAAGCATTTTATGCCAAAGAAGTCGTCGTCGTCCGTAGATTTTTCGACATTTTGTCGCCTAAAAGCTCAGCAAAATGCTTGAAAACACCAGAGAACTTACCAATCGTCAACACTCTCATAGAAGGGATTAGAATAAAATAAAAAATAAGTAGTAAGTTATAGCAAAATAGCCAAAAACATCGACCTGAACTGAGAGAAATAGACTACCTGCTTCTTACATTATCCAGCTTCAATTAAATATATGAAAATAAAATAAAATAAAACATAAAACCCAAAGTAAAAACTAAACAGGAAAATAAAGATAATTTGAAAAAAAAAACTTTCTAGAGCATATACGGTGCCTCTTATTTTCCGTAAAGCTCCCGACGTCTAACTTCACGTCGACTGCGGACTGGTGTGATTGGCGATCGACCATACACGACTGGGCCGAGCGGTTGGCCCTTTCGCGACCCTGGGCCCACGGTCTCTGCATCTCTGACCATCAACTCTGGACTGTCTGCTCCACCTCCTCCGCATCTCTAACCCACAGCGTGCTGCGTCTAACAGTAGCACGCTGCTGCGTCCAACAGTGGCGTGCTGCTACGTCTAAAGTGGCACGGTGCGGATTAGAGATGTAGAGGAGATGGGGCAGACCGTCCACAACTGCAGTTAAATATGTAGAGACCGTGGGTCCATGGTCCCGAAAGGGCTAGTGATTGTCGTTGCGGGATCGGTCCGCCCATCCTCCTTCCCGATTGCCGAACACTCTCCGGCAGTCAGTACACGGACTCCCCAGAGAACGCTGCAACCTGGCTATCCTCGCGATTGCAAGGAGATCTGCACGACCAGCATTCTACGACGTTCATGAAGAAAACGAAATCTATAAGCAAACATGTGAATGAGAGAGGACGAAGGAATCGAATGCTAGCAGTGTTGGGATTCGAGGAGTAAGAATGTGATACGGGTTCTGTAAGATAATAAATTATAGTATAAGACGTGCCCCTGTCGGATTTAAAGTATGCGAAAGCTGTGGTCGCCTTTAATTGAACATCGATAAGATTTACCAAGGGAGGGTGCTACTGATGAGTCCCCAATAGGACGAAATAGGCGCCTATATAGCACTAGACCTATCGGCTCAAAACATGTCATATCCTTATCAGATCAAATCATTTTGAGCGCGGTCTGTAAAAGAGGCGGTCGATAACAGAGCTACAGAGAGTTTTATTCATTCACAAGGTTTTAACCTATTCTTCAATAGAGTGAAATGCGGGTTTGAGTTCCGTTTGACGCAAAATTTTACACATCACTCAGCATAATTGGGTACATACAACATTAGATCGCCACTAAAAGCGGTTGAATAAAACAAATTTATGTTCTGGTATATATAATATGTTTCGCCCGTAATAATAAATTGCCGAAACGTTAGCAATTGCTTCTGAAAGAAGATACACCACCCTCAGACAAGTTTTTATAAAGAACAGTTCGAAAGATAGTTTGCCCACAATTTTCACTTTTCTGGACTCTATCACAGGCCAAATTGGGCTGAAGAGTCCTTTCTGCAGTGGTATGGCTGCAAATCAAGCTGGAATAAAGATTCATCGTGGATCAGTAGCCAGTCAACATAAGATGCCAATGTGCTTTGAAGCAGATTTTGCCTTCTAGACGTATGCATTGGCTGTATAAAACAGAACTTTTAGCTATATTACGACAACAAATAATTTTTATGGACTTCTATCAACATAATTGATCAGAAGAGCTCTCTGTTTATTTCGTCCACCACATAGACTACTAATTCAAATGTTTTTGTCATCGTTCTCCACCCAGGTAAGGTAGCATGTTGAAACTTCACATGCTAAGATCCAATTATTTCTCACTACTGACAGTGTTTCTTTAGGCAACATATGCACGGACAAGATATTATGAAGCACTTTATCACTTGATGTTTATTGCTACAGATTCATGATTATCAGGCCTTCTATAGAACTTTTGTATGCAAGTGCGCTTGTATCATATAATAGATACAGTCTGCTACCTTGGACTCTCAGAATAGTGCTTAAAAAACTCTGGAATTTTAGCAGTCTGTCCGTCTCGTCTTCCTCATTGCCATGCTTAAAACTCTTTTGAGTTCAAGAGAATAAAACTCAATTTTTTAGGCGCTGTTCCGTTATACGTACTCTATTTCAACCCTTCACAAAAATGCATTTTAAGATTCTCAAAATCTAAGTAATCGTTCGATAGCTCAAATTGAAAAATTTTTAATGGTGTGTTTTATTTCAGAACGGTTCCATTATTATGCTGGAACGGCAGAAATTAAATTTGTTTCTTATTTGAATACTTCTCGACGAGCAAAGCTATTTATTTAGACCTTTAATAACTGATCGGTAGATCAAGTTTCAAGCCATGTATTCGATTTTTAACTCGGATTTCTTAGTGTGCTGTAACAGCCAAGAGTAGATTGGGTCTCGCAAATCTAGTCAATTTTCTTCTCTGCACCTTTTTTCGATTCTTGAAGAGAAACGTACCTTTTGTTTTTCTTCAAGTTCTAACGATTTTCTATTAACTCAAATCTTGGCAATTTCAGTGGCACTTCGTTTTTAATATGACTTTATTACTGTCGCAAAGCTTTTATTTAGACTTTTAGCGATCGTTCTATAGCGTAAACTTTGTCTGTTCGAAAAATTGCGCTTAGTTTTTGACAACGACTTTTATTGTGCTGTAGCAGTCATAAAAATGCTGTTTTGCGCAGCGCAGAGTTAAACACCAGGCTGCCATGCTTTGCCAATTTGTAGTATAGGGATTTGGCAATATGGCCGATAAACCACAGCGTTTTTTCAACGTACAAAATATGCGAAAGTCCAATATTCTTTAGATTGTTACAAAAGTGCCAGTAAGTTCTCCTCAAAAACCAGATACATCATTGGAGTCTTTAAGATTGGATCTATCGGGTGATTTTGATGGTTCAAAGAAATAGCTTTGTTCAGCAAAAAAATGTTGGAAAGTGATAGAGAACCTAATTTTTTGCTGCCTTCACTATAATAACAAAGTTATTTTGAGAAATACGCCGTTCAAAATTATTGATTTTACCTGCCAAACGATTATATAACCTTTATACAACAAAAAAAACGTTTTTTCGAAAAGACGACGCAGGGTACGGACGGCAGAAAAGTACAGATTTTACTGTGCCTTGTTTTTGATATCTAACATACAACTTAGCGAGATCTATACGAGGTGCTGGCTACTGGGTAGCTTACCATTTTTCCAAAGGAAAAGAAAGGAGCACATTAATTGGGGGCCGCTTTCTGCTATCTCCATGCTATCTTCCGTCCACTTCAGTGCAGAATTTGGTCAATTTTACTATTATTAATGAATTAATATATGAAGTGTCATCATACTCTAACGATACTACCATCGACCCAAAACGCGAGAAGCTTAACAATTAGATTGAATATGGCGAAATCGATCACAACCCTTATTCCAGATCGTTTTCTGAGCAGCGGCGTAAGACAGAACGAGAGAGAAATTTGATTGCAGAGTTACATTTCATCTTCTCTTTCCTGATTGCATCGTTTCAATAACATAAGTATCAAACAGGCAAACGAATTTTCCCAACGCTTCTGGAAAGGCACGTCTTCGTCTAAATTACACGAAAATGACGTTAGTGATCGAGGGATTGGTTTTGATTTCCTACTCATTCTTGACGAACCGATATCTTTAAGTGCTCAAGTTTCGCTTTTATGAGATGGTGAGTTAATGTGATGAACTGCCTAGATTCACAGCTGACCAGTATGAAGCTAGTGGCTTGTAAAGCTCAATAGCATCGAGAATTCAATGACGGAGATTAAGGACATCCGACTTTGTGCCTAGCTTTTCTTCTCAGCCGTCATGTCCACCTCAACGTATGCTTCAAGAACGTGCTTGCAGTTGATCACGATAAAAGATCACTTGGCATTTCGAACGCTCAGTCAAAAGCCCATACACGAACATCCCATACTTTTCATATGGTAGAAGGAATTGATGTTCTGACTACGCCAACGATTTCAAACTAAAAACGCTGTTCTGTACGCCACTCATCTGCGCCAAGATGTTAATGATCAAGCGAGAAGGACCTATAATACGTTTCAACGACAACCGATTTTTTCCAAAAAACCTGGAAGAAAGAGTTGATGTCCAGCGAATGCTCTCAATTGGAAAAACATTTTTGGTTCTTTTTCATGCGAAACGGAAAAATGAGTGGTTTACTGAAGCGCGCTCCGAGTCACTTGACGGTAATTGGGACAGCATGTGACACAAGAAGGCAAGCCATACAAAATAGTGATGTGAGACAAATGTGATCATATGATCTTCGAGTAGAAGCTTTCGTTACAGCAGTATTCAAGATTTGACTTAGTACAGCATCGTATTCAAACTGTAAGGGGATTAGTATAACGATATTGCACGCCAATTAGCAATCAAAGTAAAGCGACATGAAAGTGCCAAAGTACAGAACGTGTTTCCACACGGAACTGTAGCAATACGAAACTTCTAAAACAGGAAACTGCAGCAACACTAAATTGCAACAGTACGAAATTTCAAGAACACGGAAGTGCCTATGGCAAGGAGACTGTTGCGCTTCAATCGCTCGTAAAAATCTGTAAGAAGGTCTATGATTATTCGGCGCTAATAGTGCTTTGGAATTGTCGCCCGTCACACAGATGACGCAAAGTTTTGTATGTTACAACAGAGAATCCTTTGAAATTGAGTGGAATTCTCCGCTTCAAACACAGGTGACTCCCATAGTGAAGAAATGTGTTTTAGAAGAAATCTCACTTTGTTGAAATACAGACGTCAGCAAAATGTGCTGCATAGTCCGGAATCTACTCCCAACGTATGCTGCATTGCTCTTATACAATATAAACTAGAGTGCTACTATAATTCACTTGCAAAAATGTCGTGTTCGTATAGAGTACAGTTCTCTTTCTTATAAGACACAGAACACTTCTTTTAGAGTATGTTTTGAGTAAGAAGTTCCCAATTAAAATTACTTTGGGGCTTAATTCAGCGCTTAATGTGGGGCGGAGGTCACTGACGAGGAGGACGAGCCTCCGAAACACCGGTGTATGGCCCTGGCGTACCAACCTCATTTAGGCTGAAAACATTCTTTTTTTGAATAAAATTCTTTGAAAGCCCAGGATACGATTGAGTTTCATTGATCTCTTATCATAAAAAAAACTGTGCTACGGAGTTTTGAGATGATCTCTCCAAACGGAAAAGCAGAAGAACAAGGAAATGGACCATTGAAGTGTTACACAAATGAAATGAGACTTCATACGAAATGCACAACAACATGTTCCTGTTTTGTTTGCACACTGTGGAAATCTTAGGGACGTTTCGTAAACATCCACCGTAAAAAAAATTTGAAATGTTTGAGAAGGTGAGCGAGGAAGCTGTTGTTCACACATTTTTAGCTTGAGAGTCTATTGTACCCATTTCGATAATGTGGCAATTTCACTGAGGTTTGGATTATCTTATTTCACAACAAGATTTGATTTCTTCATGAAACTTTTTTGCCTACGATCAGTTTTGGCACGACTGCAATTTTTCTTCCTTTTACTGGTGATCTTTGAAAACATGTCATTACCAAACTTTTTTTTGAACCCTTCAGCGAAATACCGTAGAAGTTCCTATTTTGGTATCCAGTCGACATCTTCATTGGCAAAGATATCATAGGTGTACTAAATGTTCGAGATTAGAGCACAAGTTGATAAACGCGCTTGCTGTTTTACATGAAATTGTAGCCAGAAATGTTCCGCAGCGAGATTCTACTTCGTATTTGTTAATCGATATCTCTTTTGCAAAATTTCCTCAAAAGTTCTCATATAAGTTCGGTGTTCTGTCGTCTGCAAATTTTCGTGTTCGAGAGAGTGAGAATCTTATGTTGTGGCATCTGAAATGAGAGGGCGAGTTTGTCAAGCCGCACCATTTCAGAAAGTGATGCTTTATCTAATTTCGTTCAGTGGTCTAATATGCAGCTTATTGTCATTGAAATTTGATATGCACTTCTTAGCATTATCCGAGCAACCTTGGCTCTGGCGAAAGCCATTACGTCCTCCAACTAAGCTTCCAAACTTGATTCAAAAATTCAAAAATTTATCTTTATCAAGTGAAAAAAGTATCAAATAACATTAATCAAAGTATTTTCCGTTTACCTGGATGCAATTCTGCCAACGCTTCGGCAACAACTCAATTCTATGCTGATAAAACTCATTATTTTTCGATGCAAACGCATCAGTCAATTCTCGACGTAAATATTGGTGTCTCGAAACTTCTTCTTGTCCAAGCCATCACTCCAATGATCTGAAGAGATGAAAATTGAATGGAGACATGTGGTCTGGTAAAGGCTCTTGTACAGCCCGAAACACGTGTTTCGTCCTTACAGACTCATCAGCCGGGCAGAACCCGTCGTCTGTCGATCGTTCCATAGTCAGTTCTCTCGGGAGCGTCACACTCCTTATATATAGTTATCGACGACCTACGCTTTACACTCTATGTCAGGTGAAACATTCACCTAACACAGAGTGTTTTCGCACTCGATTGCTAGCTGGCTGGATGAGTCTGTAAGGACGAAACAGTGTCTCGGGCTGTACAGAGCCTTTACCAGACCACATGACATGTTGGCTCAAATAATAATGAAAGGATCTATTGAAATTTGAGCGTGTGTCTCATAAAGCACTCGAAGGAAAGGTATAATATAAATGGAGACAGATTTGGCGACTGTGGCGGATGGTCCAAGCTCTCCCTGCCCAAATTGGTCAACTTCTTCCTTGTTTTTTTGGCTATTTGTGGCTTTGCATAGCCTTGGAGCAAACGACTTGGCGACGGCGGTGACGTGGAATTCCTTGATTGCTAACCATATAATTATATGGTCCAGTTGCTAACAATATCGCTCAGCGTGGTGATCTGACCGGGTTGCAACAAGTAACAAATCGGCTCACTTGTGTCTCAGAAAATGATCAACACTGTTTTTTGCGCAAATCGATTTGGTCTTGGTGTTGAGGCTCCTTGCTGACCTGGTGACAACCACTGCATTAGACGACGCTGGTTCTTGAAGAAGATACACTTCTCATCATTGGTGATAATTCTGTTCAAAGACAAAGAGCGGCGATGACGACGAAGATGAGCTTTCTCAATTTGCTTTCTCTTGTTCTTTTGAGCTTGAGTGTGATTGTGCAAACTTCAGTTGCTCTTAAGCCATTTCTCGCCTGCATCTTTTAAAATCTTCCGGATCTGCTGAACATTGAGTATCATCGGCCAAATCACCGGTTGAAAAAGTCGATCTTCTTCAATCGCCTCAATGTGATTGCTTTTCGATCAAATTCACGCCGTCTTCCGAATGGTTGATCGGTCATATCATTATTTCCGTTGCAAATTTTGTGTGCCATACATACGCCGTAGTTTCTACCCACGATTGGCGGCCTTTTCCACGATTAATGTTGTCAAATGCAGTTTGAAATGTGCCTCAATTAAACTAGTAAGGCATAAGTTGCGAATGACTCTCTCAATGGCTCCATTGTTGGGCAAGTATGTGAAAAATTATACAAAACGGTGTGCGAGAAAATTCTACATAAATAAATAAAAGAAAAATAAAGAAAATCTGTTCCATCAAAAAATTTCCATTTTCTGAATCAAATTAGAAGCTTAGTTGGGGACCTATTCTCGCGAAGCTTTTTTGAAATACTTTGCATTAAGCGAATTGAGCCTTCGAAGCAATTGGAAAATCAAAAAAGCTGCTAAAGTGACACCACCTGTGTTCAAAGCTGAGTTCCAAATTCGTTGCTACCTTGTGAATTATATGGGACAAAGTTTGTCAATGGCTTGCGCTGAGTTCATGATCTTTGCTTAGCTATTCAGTGGCTATAATGGTTTTTCTTGTAAACGAAGCCGAAATTCTAACCAGCCGCTTCATGATTTCGTTGTTGGCCACAATCTCGACAGTGTTTGGATGTGGAGTGATGCCAGCTGGTCAAGGTAATAAATAGAGTATTGCTACGGTTGTTTACATACTCTTATCTTGAGAGCGTATGTTTCACAGCAAAATAAAAATGGGCTTTAAGACGTCGCAGTTCTGTTCCCTGATAAAAGAATTTGATTCTGGGTAAAAAAAAGGAAAAAAAAATAGTTTAGTATGCTAATTCGTTGCTAACTACTCATAAAAAGACTGTGAAATCTTTTGCAGGGAGCATTAGGAATTTCACTGTTACTGGCTTTACGTTGCCTGTCGCCATGGCTTACTCCACCTCAACTGCTGTCCTGGCCCAAGTTCCTGGTATCGCAACTACCGAGGCAGGAGCTAAAGGACTTTCAGAACGCCTTGTTATGTAAACAGTAAGGGGTAACTCTTAGATTTCAAGTGTTTTCCTGCTTCATGCGATACCTTAGAAAGCGTACAAAGTGAACTTCAATCGACAAACATTGTTTCCGCCTCTCAATGTTGATGGGATTTTCACTCTTATGCGCAAATTGACTACAAGACACTTTTATCTTTTTGAAATTATGAAAAAGTCTGCTTTTCAGGTCTTTGACGTTCTAGAAAGCCAGGCTCGCAGTGCACTCCTGCCTGATGCTGTCATCTCGGCCATTTTGAGTCAGCTTACTGTGACAGTCAATTACACACCGTTAGAGTGCCCGAATGTGCGTTTCGGTGACGGAGGCGCAGATCCGCGTAGGTATTCAATCTCTGATTTTTGAGAGACAAGCAGAAATGCGATAGGTATCAAAAAGGATGGCTATCTTTCCTAATTTTTTTAATACAAAGAACTGGTAGATTATTGCTATAAAGGGTCGGGGTATATGGGAAAACCATCATAACGCCATCAAAATTCGAGCCTGTAATATCAATGCTATTTAGATGAATTTTATTGTATCTTTTTCTGAGAATGGTACAACACTCAAAGTCTCACGTAATGACCCAAAAGCTACAAATAATGGAAGAA
Source organism: Parelaphostrongylus tenuis (assembly GCA_019055375.1). Lineage (NCBI taxonomy): Eukaryota > Metazoa > Nematoda > Chromadorea > Rhabditida > Metastrongylidae > Parelaphostrongylus > Parelaphostrongylus tenuis. The sequence continues at coordinate 1,938 of JAHQIW010005118.1, read as the reverse complement.
CATCAATGCTCAAAACTATTTCGTCTTTTTCAAAGATAAGTCATTATGAGGCTGACGTATATTGCAGTCGGAATGAATGAAAGAGCTTGCATCATTAACGACAACACGGTGACGGCAATTTGCTCTGTAACCAACAAAGACCATGTACGTTACCAGGGCCACCGGATCCGGATGTGAAAATAACGCCTGTGTCCGGCCCACCTGTGACAATTTCGGGATCTCTCTCAGTATGAACTTTATTCTTCTATTTATTCTACCATGTCTTGTGAAAAAGGTTCTCTCCAGACCACTAACATCATTATGGCGAGTTGGTCAAGAGCAATGTGGCAAAATGTAGCAAATCGAGCGATTCGAATGTTGGCATCGGGTCCATTCAGATCGCACTTCTTCTCGGCAGTCGCCACTGTCGGCGGAAACTGAAATCAAACTGTGATGTATTTGAAGTTAACACTATCATTTGGCTGTCATTTACTGCAGCATTATACCAGCAATAGACGCACATTTCAATCATTTGTGTGTCAGTTACTCAGAATAATGCAATAAATTGCATTCAAATGTGCAATGTGATGAATTTTCATTTCACGCTTTCTTTCAAAAGCAGCTGAGAAATTCGCAAACGAAAAATTCACATGAGGGAATCTCTCGCATCAATAAATTAGGAAAATAGTACTGTTGTTGTATCATTAGTGGCTATAAACATTGTAGTTGGGGAAGTATTGCATGGACGAAAACAATGAAAGATTGTTGTGAATAACTGGATGAAATCAGCTGCGACAGCTTTAAAAAGATTTCTCTGAATAGCATAAAAAAAGATCAGTCTGCAAAACTACTGTTCAACTTCCAGATCTTGAGAACTTTGGGATTTCTATTCACATACAACGACGAAATCTTACAATAATAACAAGTATATTATAATAGATGAAAACTTAATGGCATGTGCTGAAATACGCTTTGAAAGACATTTTAGTACAATTTGACAGTTCCTTGTCAAAAACAACCAACTCTTACGTTTTTCTCTATCACTGATTCCTCAACCCTGAAGGGACCGTGTGTATCAAATGTGACTCACGACTGTTTGAAACTTTTCTCGCTAGGTAGAAGTTTTCTCCCACACATCTGGAAATCATCAAAAGCTCAAATATCTGCAATTTTGGCGATAAGTTTAATCGAAAAAAAGACTTATCGTTGTTGCAGCAGAAACGAAATCATGTTTCATTCATCAGTTTCGGCTTCATTTGCTCGGCTGAGGCGTTCTATATGGCTTTCCACTAAAGTCAATATAATGATAATTTGAGATACTTTGTCTGCAGTGTTGCCTTTCCCTCGGCGCTCATGTTCTCTTGGTGGTATATGGATCTATGCTTTTTTAAAATGCTTTTCTATCGTGAGTCACCTTTTCAGAACGTAGAATCCCAAATGATTTTTTCCAGTGGGGATTAACGGCGCCCAAGACATGGTTGGTGGAAGGGGAAAGTTTATAGAACTTTTTCCGCTATTCAATTCCATATCATAGCGGAAAGTTACTGTAATCGCATCTCTGTTCGTGAATGCTGACAGTGAAACACATATAATCACACAGATTCCGATGAAAATTTTCCAAGCTAGATCTTCTTTGTTCTATTTCCAACAATTTCGTCTACCTCCCCTCACTAACAAAAGCGTCAAAATCAACGTTGATAGCTAACAGCATCGAGTCTAATGGGGCGCACTAGAGCCTTTGAGTACTCTGTACTTTGATGTCGACAAATCTGCGCTTCAGCAAGACTAACCTCAGGCGCATTCGGCTCTCTCAATGATTGCTTTCTGCAAAGGAGTGCTTTCGAGCTTTTGGAGCAAGGGCACTTGGCTGTCAAACTCGTCGGATCTCAAGCCAATGGAAAATTCCTTTGCAGTCCATACCAGAGAACGATTCTCGACTATCGCCACTCAAACATCAGT
>JAHQIW010005117.1:0-49731 GCA_019055375.1 Parelaphostrongylus tenuis | reverse complement strand
AAATTGTTTCAATGTCTTTGACATTTTCTGTGTTTTCGTTTTTGTTTCTAGTTGATTAGGCTTTGAATATATTTTTGTAGTTTTATTTTATACAAAATTCAGTAGAAATGTTTTGAAGTATAAAAGAAAACCTGTTAAAGTGGCATTGAAAGAAGTAGAACCTTTACAGAATTTGATGAAAATGTTGCTTTATGATGCGGGTTCCCACTCTTTTTTCTGGAGAATGTACATAGTATGTCCCTGCGGCTGATGGGTTAAATAGTGTCTTAAGAGTGAATTACTGTGTTTAATTCTTGAACTGTTTCCTTCGTAACTCTTATTAATTTCCTTTTTTGGTATGACGAGAGAAAGTCTTTTCTTGTGTGTAAACAATTTCACATATGTGAGTGAAGATGAATGAACAGAAGTGCATTATTGCGGCAACAAGGTGCAGATTTTGTCACAGGGACTGATAGGATTAAAGGTAAAGGCCGTCGCCATGATGGAGGGTAGGGCATGTAAGAATGCCATGGACCGAGTGGCAACAACGCCTATTCCCCCAAATTCTACACGACAATCTTCTCGAAATTCTGTGCGGCTTGAATCAGTGCCACTTTTCCCTATAAAAACTTTGTTTCTTCTCGAAATAGAATCTGTGCACACTTACACAAACATCCGTCTTTTGCGAGTTGGTCCGAAGATCGATGTGAGTAAAGTGTTACTAGACAGAGCAAGTAAATACCCAAGACCAAGACTATCTATTAGTCCTCGGCATAGTGTTGAGATAAATGATTAGTTTTCTTCGGTTTAGGCCGTTGCCGAGGTGTTATTGATAGTTATTTTATTGAATATTAGCGAAGTATACAACAATACCGTTAGTATGGCAGCTTGAATCACACGACAAATTAGTAACAACTCCGCGGTGGCGAACGTGTTGGCGGGTCGCCTCGTCAGAGCCTGGAAAGATCACATTGCAGTCCTACAATCCCATTGAGGAGCCAAAAACCTTCCATACCTAGCTAAGCAAAACGTTAGAGATGTGGGTTTGGGAGTCTGCATACGGTAAAATTCAGCATCATTCTAAAAGACACTATGCATCGTTTTTTGATTATTTGGTGATCTACCAATTATTAATTTGAAAGTTACAACGCGATCACCGCTTAAGGTCAATGCATCAATGGGCTGTGCCTAACTCGGGCCGGAAAAATCAGCCTGAAGGTATGGTTCAAGGTCATAACGGCGTGGATTACGAGGCAACTCTCTCTTTATCCGTTCATTTTCGTTCGGGCCTTGTATTATGTTTCCCAAAGGCTAACTAATGTGTTTATCACGGCTGCAGATATTCTTGATTCCTGCAGGCGAAGGATCGTGAATTTGAACGCCGAACATTAGTCCTCTGCATGTGTTTTGGTCCCCTATGCGTGCCTAGTGGAGTTTTTTGAATTATAGTTGCGTAACCGCGCGCTAGGTGCTTCTTTTACACGGAGGAGTAGGTGGTGTTAACCCCTTTCGGCAATGTAACTCATCGCCGTCATATCTCGTAAGAGATTAAGGTAAATATAACGAGCGTCTCCCCTACCGGCCAATAGGCACTTTGTTGTGTCCTGTTGAATTGATCACGTTGAAGGTTGTCACAGCTGGTATTAAAGGATAAAGGATAAAGCACATGTGGCCTAAAGACACAGGCGATATATGCAGCAAATATGAATCAAGAGCATAAAAAGGTATCTCATCAAAATATCGTCTTAGTTAAGAAGCTTATCGTGAATAATGTCGCTCTGCGCAAAAATCTTTTACACGAGAAATTTGGAAGAGACGATTCCACACCTTAAAAATCAAAACATATATACATATATAGTATATATACTATTTGTATATCTGTAATATGTCAGTATTCATGTTGTCTCATTTCATATTCACTTCAAATGAACGGCGTATTCATTTGATGTACAGACTCCAGCATTCTTAGCATCAAATTCATTATCTCGCATCCACCATTTGCGAAGGTTTCAGCATCCTATGTGTAAGTTCACGGCCTGCTTGTCTTCCTTATGAATGTCCTTGAATGATGGCGGTTGATTCGATTTCCTCGTGGACTCATGGAACATGGGATATTACCATATGCTTTGTTACAACCGTTAGCCATCATCTAAAAGCCAGTTCAGACCGTAACACAAGGTGATCTTTTCTCCTGCTCTGGATTGATTGTAGGGGTCAGCTGAAGGGGCATGTGGTACTGATGAGGCGTGGGAGAACGACAAAGCGTAGGTGAAAGACTTGAAACATTCTATCAGACTTTGTCTGCGGTCCTAAAGATAGTCGATTAAAAAGATTAAATCTCAAGACCGATTATCTATTAACCTTGGCATAGTTTGAATAATGAATATTTTCTTCTGTTTAGCCGTTCGAAGGTGCTATTGATATTATTCATTGAATATTAACGAAGCACACAGCAATACAGTCAGTAATGCACCTTGAATATACAAAATTCGAGATGGCTAACGTTTCGGCAGGTCGCCTTCGTCAGAGCCTGGAAAGATCACATTGATCCACAATCCACTAATCCAAAACCTCCATAACCCTAGCAGAAACGTTAGAAATGAGTTTTGGATCGCATAGCGAAATCAGTGTGATCTTTCTACTATGGCAATCCAAAACTCATTTCTAACATTTTCGCTAGGGTTATGGAGGTTCTGGCTTAGTGGATTGTGGATCAATGTGATCTTTCCAGGCTCTGACGAAGGCTATCCTCCGAAACGTTAGCCACCTCGAATATTGTATATTGCAAGCTGCACTACTGACTCTATGTTGTATGCTTCGCTGATATTCAATAAATAATATCAATAACACCTCGAAACGGCTGAAACAAGAAAATATTTATTTGTAAGTTTTACACATTGATGTAGTACTAAGCCTTGTAGTCACTCATGGGACAGTGGGTTAGCCGTTCTCAATAATTGTAGTAGTGAGCTGCGCGCATACGAGTCTAGTACAATTATCTCTACCTTGGAAACATGAGAGGCTTAATGAGCTAGGACTGCGTCCAGTTGTCTATAAAGATGAGTAAGCCGAATGAATCGAGTGAACACGTAGGAAAACGTTAACGCGAGTTTGATGCAACCTGCAGATTTCAAGTTCTGCTCCTGTCTCGTGACTTAGAAAGCGGTGTTTCACATGAGTATAGTAGAGCTAGAACACGTCAACGGCTAGTGCTTGTATGACGTCATCAAACACCTTTTAGCGGATAAAGCTGGGCAATCTTTCAGAATCATCCTGAACCACATGATCGCAGATAACAGTTGGATTCAAAACAACAACCGTTATGCCGCTCAACAAGACATGATAATATCTTTATGCTTGCAGCTGTAGTGTCGGCACATTAGCGTCTTTGAAATTTGATTTCATTTCAAATATATCAAAATCATGATTTGATGTATTTGAAACCGACATGGAGCAAAGTCTCTACAAATTTTTGTAGTTCCTAACTCCGCAAACACTCTAGTTTCGCTGTACGAGTGAAGTGGTACTCCAACTACTTGTTAAAAAATTAACACACTACCACACCAACATTACGTTGACTGTGAGACGTTGACTAACGAATTTTCGGCAGTGCAAACGATGATATGCAAGGAAAAATAACCGCAAAAGATGTATGTGCATCGCCTAAAGCATTTCGAAATACTACAGAAACTTCATCACGACATTGTCAATGCAAGATACCAATCAAGCAGATGAACAGTGACCTCGATTTAAACTCTTAACGTCTTCACTTCTCGCTATATCACCACACAACTTTTCACCTACACAACTCCTTTGTACACATAAAAAATGAGTGAACATAAAGCGAGAACTAGCAAATGCATGAAAAACCAAAAGAAACTGAGCGAGGGTGACGAAAAGAATTTGAACAACTGGAAAAGTAAAAGGCATGAAAAACGTTTTTTGTGAGCACTGAGTCGAAATATGGACGTCATGCATAAGAATGGAAGAAGAAAATGCTAACCGTATTAGTAAAATATCAAAAAATTTGAAATTTTTGTATGGCAATCTCGTCAATAGAATTCTTTCCAGCTAACTTCCATTCGAGAAAGCATGAAATCGCAGCTGATGGACCAGAATTGCATATTTGGAGTCAGACTAAAGAGCTAGTAGTCTCACCTCTTATAACGAAGCAAAGCAGCGAAAAGAAGAGTGCAGTTGACGATTACCAATTGCTAACTCCACAAACTGATCAATGCAAACTTTAGCAAAGCTACCTTGTATTTACACTAAGAGTCCTTCAAACAGGACCTTTCTGGAAGCCAATATAGCAGTAATATTCTTTCAGCAATACTCTATCATTTTGTGGGCACAGAGTGCCGTATAAATAACTTTTTTTCCGCCACAAAAAACGTCATCAAATTGATTCAAGCATGAAGCTAAAAATTCCACAACAAAGCCGCATGTCTGATAATTATAAAATAAGATCAACTGTCAGGCATACTGAACTTTGAGCGTGTTTTCAAGAAACACGTGAAAAGAAGTGGTGTGAAATCACGATTAATAGACAAGAGCAATCGAGCGCAAAGCACTTCTCATTCAGTGATTCTTTCAGTAAATGACGCGTGTAAGTAGTGCGGCGTTCGTTTCTCTCAGCAGGCTATATCTCTCGCGGACTGACTGAATCGTAAGGCACCGTGCAACTTGCGAATCTGGAAAGCCAAAACACGTGTATTGCACAGTATAAGTGTTCCATAACACACCTCATACATGACTTAAAAATAACTATTAGGTTCATTGAAATTTGAACGAGGTGTCAAGAAAAAACTTGAAAAGAAAGAGTGACAGAACGGCATTTTTCCAAACGATATTTTCCCAGAGAATTACTAGATTGAGAAAAAACCTCCTTAACAACCGCAAAAGTTCAAAAATTCAATTTGATGTTCGTTTCACACAGTATCGGTTATTGTGATATCATGAGAATATCTCACGATTATTTCCATAAGAAACTCCATAACAAGAGCTGAAGGAATAGTACGAACATTGATTCGTCGGAAGCGTGCGCGGTTTCAACAAGGCAAAGATATCGCTTCATCACCTGCATGATTTCTTAACACGTTGACAACGACGTTTAATCTTGCGCGGCGACAGCGGCGGTTGGTTGACATTGTGGTAGTTTTTCTAATGAAACGTGATTTTTGTCTTCATTAAAAGGAATTTCGTCACCAGCAAATGGCAAAATATGATAAAAGAGACATCGAAAAGCTATCTGTAGCAGAAACAATGGCGATGCTTTCTTTCTAAAACCTTGAATCGCGAGGTAAAAGGCAGCTACTCACTTAAAGACGACATTTCGAACTGTGTTTTATCATTTAATCACGATAATATCCCGTCACTACTTCAGATTACCAAAGAAAATCCCATATTTCCATTGCAACGCGTGATGATAAAAACTCTCGTTGCTCCGCGGCGCCGCACACACCGTGCGGTCTGAGCTAAATAAAGCTCTGATTGTTGTTCAACGTGTTAACGAGGTAACATTTATAATTATCAGCGCAAGGCTGTTCTCATGAATATCATGTTACACCTTTGATCTTTGAGAAATTTCTGCCTCCGTCGGTAAGTGAGCCTCTGAGTGCTCTTCAATGGACCTCATTTGCATCTAGAAATTGAAATCCAGTCTCATCTCACAGAACTTTAAGTGCGAATGTTTGTTATAATTTTGCTGCTCTTTATATCAATTTTTACGCATCATATAAGCATTGCTGACGAGATCGTTCTCATAACACCAAACATCAGCCAAGCGGAACGAATGTTGACCGATTTTGATAACGCCTGTGCAAAGATAGGTCTTCAACTAAATCTGAAGAAAACGATGTGAATGAGGAACGGATGGGTTTTTGAACGCCCCATTCACGCTCAACGGAACGACAATCTCCGGATGCTCCAGTTTTCGTCTATCTAGGTCGTGAAATCAACATGATGAACGACCTAGCTTCAGAGTTGAGCAGGAGGAAGCGAGCGGCTAGGGTAACGTATAAGAGCATCGAAGATGTAGTGAAGAGGAATAAGAACGTCCGACTTCTTGCCTACCTTTTTGAACGCAGCGATTATCCCTGCCCTAGAGACGCCGTTCCACACTCCAGGATATCGAAAATAAGTTGGGCCGGACACGTGATGCGCTTGAACGAGAACTGATGGACGACCAGCCGTTATCGACTGGATTCCTCGGGACATCAAGCGCTCCACAAGAAGACCACTGACCCGTTGGTCCGATTTCTTCATAAAAGCTATAAAAGAAAGATATGATGCTCAGCGAATCCCTAGAGCGAGGAGGACCCAGTGGGCTACTCTTGCAGGCGATAGGGAAAAATGGACGAGTTGCTGGTACCCGCTCGAGTCACTCGACGATCAACGGGACAACAGGTGATAAAGTGAGTCTCGGTAACTCGTGAATGCTCTCAACTACACCCGCCCAGGGTAACATATGAGTTATCATCGCCGTTTATGTGTAATTGTCGACTTCTCATTAGTTGCTGTTAGTGGGACGGAGACTTTCAAGTTACTTTCACGAAACTACACCATAACTAATCATGGAGAGAACTAAGATCCGTTATACCTTTATCTCGAGTGCTTTGTTTAGACCACGCTCAAATTTCTGATGAGTCTGTAAGGACGAAACACGTGTCTCGGGCTGTACAAGAGCCCTTTCCAGACCACATGACATGTTGGCTCAAATAATGATGAAAAGAACTAAGATCAGTGTTTATATGCAACTGTTTTCAGTAACGTAAATATTCTGCGCACCACCTGTGAGGATACATCTTTATGCGAATCTATTGGGTTGGCAACTGAATGGTTACGGTGTTTGGGATCTTATGAATAGTAATTTTAACATCTTCTTTTGTTTCGTTCACGTGTTCACGAACTTCCACCTGTGATCAAAAAGGGACTTGTATTGAGTAGTTATTTATTTTCTCTTTTTCTCCAATGTTAAATGAGAGTGCAAGGAGCGCACCTTAGAATATTGTATCATAGTATGTTTGGGTTTTTATTAATGTATCATTACGTTTCAAAGTTCAGCCCTTATGTCGACTTCAAAACATTTCACATACTGAAGAAAAAAACCACACAAAAGAATTCATTCATAACATTTTTTGTGCAATTTATTACATCTGCCTGAATGGCAACATTAGATGGTTGCGTCAGTGAACGCAAGTTCTTCCTCATACATAGGAGTTTTATACGCACAAAAGAATAAGTCAAAGTGTATAAAAAACATGACGCATCAAGGCAATTCGAATACCCATAGCTTTTCGAAAGCGGGACATGAAATCCCACTAAAATCACAAAAAATCGCTCTTCGTTTTTCGATTGACTCTGCGCGCAGCGATCCAAGTACAGTAAATCACACAGCTGCCAACTCAGTATGAATTGGTAAGCTTTCGTGTGTGCACAATGAACTCTTCGCCTTTCGAATTCGATTTTTTCTTCGACTGAAGAACTTGCAGGAGAGTATACGAATAAAATACTACTATGTATATACATGATATAAACAAAAGGCATACATTCACACGCTTTATCAAAAGCTTCAATTATCGCCCATGTTCTCATTTATATTTATCTTATACAATGCTTTTGTAATGGTGCTAGACGTTGTTTCCACTGTTCTTGACATGTGTCGAATGCTGTGGCATCCACAATGTTGTTGCTTACAGTTCCACCTTCACTTTTGAAGTAGTTTTGTGCTTCAGCCGTTCTCACGGAACCGATAGACCACTCTTGCTCGAAGATAAGTCTTTGTGAGTCAGGGGAATTTATTTTCATAAGCTGCTACTCGTCTTCAGGCGCTTATCTTGAATCCGTTGACTTCTCAATGCGAACACAAAATTTTATTGAGACCTTTCATCCCTTTTTGATATTGTTCACGTAGCATATTATGATTGAAAGGCTGTTCACAAATCTCACTCAAATTCTAAATCTAACAGTTTGACCTCTAAATCCGATTTCAAATTGCCTTGTAGATGGTCAATTCGAATTCGATATTCACGCTTTAACATTATGGTACTGTGAATGTTTCGCATTGCTGGATTGAGAATAGCAGCGAAGTCTGATGAAGTAGATTTAGGCACAATTGAATTGCTGTCGTTTGAGAATGTTCAAGAGACTATTTAGACTATTATTTAGAGAATGATTTATTGATGTGATAGTAAAGAACTCTTCACGAATGGATTACTCGCTCGAGCGGGCACATGCCGATAAGGTGGCAGATTCTGTAAACATTGAATTTTGGTCCTATGCTTTCCGACCACTTTGGATCTTTGGATCGAAACATCACCGCAGTGAAACTTCTGCACCTTATGCCAAAAAGACTAAGAAACCAGCAAAACGACTGAAACCACCTCAAATTACATAGTAAATTAGCAAGATCAATGAAATGGACCTTAAAATGGTCATGATTATCTCATTTTCTCGTAAGGGCTTAGTCATTGGTATTATTTGGAATATAGAAGTCCTTGTGATGAATTAACGTTTCTACACATGATGCTACCTATACCATTGCTGATAAAAATACCGGAAAAAGTTTTATTCATTTTAGCGAGCATTGCATTGCACGTATGCCATAAGTTTTCTGGAAAATCTGGAAATCCAGACAGTTTGAAAATAGCAGCAGAGAAATTCAACTGTGTTCATTGTTCCTCCATTCACAAAAATTTAGTTTTAGATTCAGGAAAATATCAACAATTGAACTTTGATCATATAGGAAGGTTGCTGCCTATGCAATGATCTTAGAAACAAAATAGATATCCATTCAGTTGTAAAATTTCAATTTCAAATCTTTTTTGCTTAAGAGGATGCAATGAAATCTGTGGTAAAAGGGGCCTATAAAGCAGTTTGAAGCTTATTTCATTATATTTCCCTTCCATAGTGCGTTTGCGTACATCTCCAAGAGCTTTTTCACGATTAACGAAAAAGAAGTCGTACGAAAAAGTGTGATGTTCCTGATATGCCTCGAATGACGTTCCCGGTTAGTGACAGACGGCAAAAAGCTACCGTTTCAAATAGGATTGCAAAAAGTTTTTGCTAATGGAATGTTGAATCTAAAGTTTTCTCTCCAAAAAATGGTGTGTACCTGATGCATTATTGCCAAGGAAATGGTAATGACGAAGAGAGTGCGAAGATGCAGAAACATCTCATTGATTGGGTCAAGACATCCTCTGATAACGTCTCTTTATGTGCTCATTTCTTATCACTAGCAAGTACAGAAAGACGATAGGAAAAGAACCGGGTAAATGAACCTTCTGCAGATCAATGACAGATGTTTCAATTACGTTTGTTGTGCTGAGTATGGTTCAGAACGCTCATCTGAAATTGAGAGTAAAAAATCATTCAGTAATAGAGCCAGAACAAGAAATAAGAAAAGATATGCTCTCTGATAGAAGTTGAAAGGCGAAAAAAGACTGAGAGAAAAGGGAGAAGCAAAAAAGAGAAAAAATGAAAAGACAGAAAAGAGATCGATGCAAAGCAGCTGTTTGCATACCATTAATAAGGGTTGGCTTAGAACATGAAAAACCGTTTGCGTTGTGCACGACGGGATAATGTCCCTTGTCGCAAATACGGGTAAATAAGATTTCGAATGACTATCTATCCAGAATGAGGAACTTTCAAAAAGTCACTGAGCACGAAAAAAACGGCGGAACGTACCAAAAGGACTCTATTAATTCATCAACCGAAAACTCTGAAAACTTCTTAGATCAATTAGGCAGAATGAAACTGATGTTCTTCGGAAGGCAGTCGTATACTTGGAAGGACCTGAGAAGAAAGAAATATCAATGGGTGATTCATAGAACGAGGTAATTATGTTGAAAAAGAATTTGTGCTTAATGCGACTGAAATCTAGATATGGATTTTTTTCTATCTGAATAATGAAGGTGTTTGGCAGACTGTGTTGTGCTCAACGTGACCTTTCCAGGCTCTGAAGAACGTGAAATCGCCAAAACGTCGGCTGTCTCAAAGAATTGTGTTTCAAAATTTTGTGCTCGGTATGCAAGAAAGAACAAGAAGGTGTAAAGTTATTGTTCTTTACAAACTGTTTATTCGCATTTGTATTTACTGAATAATGAAGTGATTATTTGTCTATGTTGAGAATTGTAGAGTAAATGCTCCTATACTTCTTTGACTAACAGAGCTTCCACTTTAGGTGTTTCCAATTCCAATGGATAAGTAAGGTGAGCTCTCCTGGAAAGCAACTTCTGTGCTAGAAAAGCCCCACACCTACTAGTGCTCCTCTGTCTCTGTTTCTTCAACGTATAGTCAATGGATTTTATCACTAATATCTGAACTACGCCACAATTCTCGGTATCTCCACAGTGGCATGAGCCGTATTCCTTCAAGTGCAGAAGTAATTCGTTGTTCGACCTGAACACTCAGATTTCGTGATTGTGTTGTATAGCGATAGTGTAAGCCTACCTCCAAGCATCTAAGCAATCGTTTTTAAGAAAAGCTTGCTATGTAGTGTCAAATCAACATATCTAGGAGAACCCTTTATTTGACTTTGGTAAGGTAATTAATATTGTTTTGCATGATTAGGCTATGTTAAATGCTGTCAGAAGTCCTATTAGGAAAATGTTTACACATCTTCGTCATCATTAGGGCCACAGTGATCCGAATCAAAGGTTCACAGGCTCTCATGGTTCTTGTGATGGAGCATTCGTTCTCGTACGGCGTTCAATCCAGTAAAATGAGAAAATAATTCGATAACCATTTCATGAATTTTGCCTTGCAAAAGCACAAGAATAATCTTTTTTTTTGTTTTATGAGGTCCACAATATTCTGTAGATGCAAAGTAATATTATACAGAACACAATTATTGATTTTATAGTTAAGCATTATGAAGGTGACGACCTTCACATGTCGACGCCCGCCACCGCATGTGCGTCCGAAGGCAGGATTTCTAGAGCTTTTACTGCTTTTCCGAAGTGTTATGATATTCAAATAAGATGTGATGCTTCAAATACACCTAAGAGAATTGAGTAGTAAGCAAAAACTCAAAACGCGGGCTCAACTCTCACTTTCGGTCGAATTTTTGCTCACCACTCACTCCTTTTAAGTGAACGAAGATACCCAATATGTGGAGTACTGTGCAAAAACGTTTGCGTCAGCCGGGAATCGAACGCAGATATCACTCTTTCCGGGAGCGTATGCTAACCATTGCACTACCGACGCTCGCTTTGCACAGCACTCTTATTTACGCTATAACGTGGTTATCTGCCAACAGCAAACCGATAGACTGATTATCGATATCCAATGTCTGTCAACACAAGTGGGTTCAGTGCCGATAGCGGCTACTCCGCCGGACCGGCTGACGCAAACGTTTTTGCACAGCACTCCACATATTGGGTATACTATAAGATCATACCACTGCAAGTGGCAGTCAAATAGGCAGAATTTTGAACGAGGATAGTTCCATAATTTAAAATAAACTGCTGAGAAGAAAATGATGTTTCGAAAGATCTTACTGCTTTTTTTTTAGAACTTCGTATTGACTTCAGAAAGGTCAGTCGACACGAAAGCGTTGAAATAACTTGAGCCATGTTCAGTGCAAAGAAAGTTTTTGGAAATGGTTATTTTCACTTGAAAAAACATCAATAATTTTATTTACAGACCTCTTTGCAAAGATTCTACCACTTTTTGTAATAAATGCGTTGAACGTAGTAAGTTATCTAATATATAACAATATCTGTCAATCAACTAGGGTGACTGAGCCGAAAGGCACGTGTTTTCGGATTATATTGTCTCAAGGAGGTCTCAAAATAGTCGATTAAAGGGTATTGTTATATGTGCTCTTTAACAGCCGTGAGCTATGCAATCTACAATCAGTTACTCTGTAAGAATGCCATGGTGACTCGTTCACCGTACGTTGAGTGTAAACGGTTCGGCGTCGATTTCTCTATACAGGGGATTTGTCGCTGAGAAAATGAGTGAATCGAAAGACACTGTGCAATGATGAGGTTGTAAGGCCGAAACATGTGTCTTGCACTATATAGATGCTATAGCAGACCTTATGGAAGATTCAAAATATGTTGGCAGATATCTAATGTTTAGGTATGTTGTATGAAATACTTATGTCATTCCAAACGCTTCATTTTACCCTAATAGACTCAGGTAGAACTCTAGTGAAGGCAGGCGCATAGAGGAGAACGTTCAAGGGACTTCAAACATCTACTGCCGTCAATCATCTATAAAGACTTTTCATGAAACATGTGCAGGTCTCAAATGAAGTTGGCCAATTGGCGAGATACCGACATTTTTTTCTTTACTAACCATTTTCCGCACTCGACATTGGGAACGTATTTGCAGGAAGACAGATCTGTTTTCATCATTTGAATAGCACACATGATTATAATGTTAAGAAATAAATTTCAACAGTTGTCTTATTTTGACGTCACTCAGTGAAATTTAGCTACCGAATATTGCTAGCTCCCAATGACCTGTTGAGTAGATTTATGGTTGGAGCTTCAAAATGGAATTTCTGCAAAACCATGGTATTTATTTGAATCTTCCAATTTATATATTTTGTAACCCTTCTCCTTCTCCGGAATCCATGTGGCGTAGTGGTTAGAGGTGTTCTATGACACATTTGTGATCGATCATTCAATTTGACGGCGATCAAGTCCATAAGGCTCATCAAGGCGTCCATCAATCCAGGGTTGGTAATTATTATTAGAATTATCTGGAATATCTGCACTGATTGGTCATGAGTCATTGTAGAAGCCATGTATGGATTTAGTAACCTCAAAAGATGGTAGGTAAATGTAAATGCATGGCGTATCTCTTGAGGATTAATCAATGCCGATAGTTCTAGTCTTTCGTTTTTAATCCTTTTCACTATTTCTATTATGGCCACAATAACGCAATATCTTCTCGACCATAAGGAAACAAACTTGTTCTATGACTTTTACTTTGCGAAGTTCTCTTGCTTCCAAAGAGATCACAAAATCGAACTATATAACGTTGCACGCCTCCGTGTAATTTACTGAATTATTATGAGTAATCAACAGTGATGTGATTCGTCAGTTTACTGCTGCTATGTTGTTAAAAAAATTATCGTCAAAATGAAAATGCTCGTTTCAAACAGATCGAGGTTCAGTTTCAGTTTCCGCCGACAGTGGCAGTTGCCGAGAAGAAATGCGATCCAGATGGACCCGATGCTAACACTCGAAGTGTCCTATCTACTACACTTTGCCACATCGAACTCGACCAATTCGCCATAACGATGTTTGTGGTCTGCACAGATTCTTTTTCGAGAAACGAAGCTTATGGAGAAAGAAAGCTGAGCTAACAGAGAGAGTTCCTGAGAATGTCGTATGATTTTGATGAATAGGCGTTACTTCCACCATCATGTCCTTTGGCGTGGTGCATACCATCATGCCTGGGCTAGTATTCCCATGAGTCCATTGCAAAATCCTGTCACCATGTTGCCGACAATAATGCACTACCGTTCATTCATCTTCACTGAAAATTTGTCAAACTTTGAAAAAGACTTTTTCTCATTAAAATGGAAAATTGATAAAAGTTAAAAGAATTTTGAGAATTGACCACCTTATACTCTTCAAACTCTTTCAACACATCACGCATTGCATGTGTCACTCTCAGAAGAAGATATGAAAACTTACATGAAAAATTGTCATCAGTTGCAAAGGTGTTGCTTTTGGTGCACTTCAATAGTGTTTCTTTTATTCAGAGCATTTTTACTAATGTTCCATATGAGTTGTTTTTGATATACCCAATAATGTAGAGTGTGAGTGTGCAAAAAACTCCAGGAGCGCATGCTAACTTTCCGGAGAGTTATTTTTTGAACTGCAGCAAAGGCACTGCGTTAACCAGGAAAGGTACATTTCTTTTGAAATTTCTCAAATGGATGCTCATATGGATGACCGTACCCATGTCAGTCGCTGGATTTAGCATAACATCTTGATATTAAAATGGTGCATATGTGACTCTAACTTCACGTTGACCCAAAATGGCCGAGATTACAGCTTCAGGTAAGAGTGCACTACGGCCTTGGCGTTCGAAAACATCAGAGATGTGAACGATATCCTTTCAGTAGTTTGAATAACTTATTAGAAAATGTATTCGAACAAATTGTACGGAGCTATGCAAACCATGTCAACACCAGGTGACTGACGAATTGCACAAAAGTAAGAGCTCTTTTCCTTCACCTTCAAAATATTCACATAATTTGCGAGTCAAAGGTTTCTAACTTGCTGTGTGCGTCACAAGACGTTCTACAAAACCCTTTGCCCCGCCTCGTTTGCTGCAGTACCCAGGAAACCGAAAAGAAACTTTAGGCTTTCCAGCGTAAACCATAGCAACAGTAAAGTCCTCAAGCCCGTGACAGTGAACGTCCTAGTGCTTGCTGCAACGCAATTCTGCAACTTTTCAGTGAAAAACTTAAATTGAGCCACTATACAACGTGATTTTCAGGATTTTTTGTATAACTTGTAATACAAAATTTCCTAATCGAGAGGCTTGTTTCGCAAGAGCTTTATGCAGTGATTGATAATTAGATATATTTATTCTGATTGGAGGCGTCGTGACCAATGGTTGTGATGCTCGTTCGTGGCGCGCATGGAGCTAAGCTCCACCCCCACCACTATCCGGCATTCAACAACAACGCCTTATGGAAAGCCACAGCCAGGCTGTCCTCGAGATTGCAAGGAGTCATACTCGACCAGTTTTCTACATCAATGAAGAAGAAAAAGACGAAAAACGAATAGAATGCTAGAAGTATTGGTATCCAGACAACGAAAGAAATTGTGATGAAGGGTCGTGTGATTAAAAAAATTTATTATAATTGGATCACATATGTTTGTATAATCTGTCATTCGTTACCTTGTCCTGCAGGATCACTCCACATCCAAGCTCACGTTGCGGCCAAGAACAGAATCACAAAACGATCGTTTGGAGCTCTCGGCATGTTTATGGGGTAGTTCTTTCTTCTTCGAAAATCTAAACAAATATTGCAGGCTTATCGGGAGCCAATGTTCTGCAGGCTGCCAATGTTCTACAAGATTTCGGATCTGCTCAAAGTACCATTTTGATTACTAGGAATTGAAAAACTCTTAGCATGCTTTTCCAACTTCATCAAACAATTGGAATCGACGGACGCTCACAGGTGTTATATTGATCGAAAGAGGCCATAATCAAAGAAACTTATGCGGATCCTGACGAGCCTTCTTGTGGGCAAAGTCAAACTGGTGTAACTTCTTGACAACGGTCCCCTACGAAACACCAAGCTCTTCAGCCAAGTCACGAGTGCTAGATAAAGCCTCAGCATCCAAAACCATTTGCAAGTCACTTTCACCCAAACAGATGGCAGGCCAGAGCGAGGTATGCCTTTGAGATCAAGATTCATTTCTTTGAATGGCTCAAATCATCTGCCTACAGCCGATTTTGCCGCAGTACCAGCACCTTCTCCTTCATTAATTGATATCGACGGCTTTAAGTATTGTTAAGCCTTTGCTCCATTAATGACGGATAAACACACGCAAAGCATACTGCTCCATAGGCATTTGGAGCTGAAATCGTTGAACTAGATAAATATATACAAAGCTATCAATAGAAAAATGCACAAGGATATCAAGAAGGAAATATTCAAAAATTTTTCAGAATCTTCTGCTCAGCCTAGGTTCTAGCTTCTTGTCTGTGGAAACTTACGTAAAATTTTTCAAACTAGCGTGCTTGAACATCCGCTTTACGAATAGTAACTTTGCGGATGACACAAAAGTTTCTTCTCTATCTAATCGTGAAAACGTATGCCAATGGGCAGCCACTCATCTAAGCTAACACTGCCTTGAGAGGCTAAGCGGCTAAAGTTGGTCATTGTCATCACATTTAGACAAATCTAGTTAGGTAAAGCACCTCACAAACGATGTAGCTTCTCCAACGTCGCCTTTGCATATATATAACCCCAGTCATACTAGGAGAAGCCGACATCATGTAGTGTAATGGTTTCTAGGTGACTATTGAAGGTGATTATTTGTTCCTTCGGTGCTAATGCAGCTTGCAGTTGTCAAAATGCCTTCAACTTGTATCTTGCAAAACCGGAAACGGTATTTATGTTTGAACAGCGTTTCAAAAAGCATATAAAACACCTAACCTTCGTGAAACCATTCCCTAACAGTTTTTTCTGCCGACATATAGAATGACTATTGGTGAATCCTCACCACTTGGTTCTTCACAATTTTCCAGTACTTCGACTGCAATAAGCGATCGATTTGGTCGAACTGGATAGCTTCATGAGTCCAGAACTTTTAGATTAAATTTAAAAAAAACTGGGGCAATTTGAGAAAGCACTAATCAGATAGCTAAAGAAATTCATGCTTGTGTTTCTCTTTAACCCAACTCAAACACGGTTCTCTTTTCCCTACTTGAAAAGGTGGATTCTTGGTGTTATCTCATTTCGTGCCTGTCTCTAAATCGTTTCAGTGGAACCCTGTGTAAGATCTTCTTATGGATATTGATCCACCTTTTGTTCGACAAAAGAAAAATGTAGTTATACTAAATGAGAGTGCGATAAAAGCAGTGAAAGCAAATATATTTTATTCTTTGCCCCTGGAAATTTATTGCCAAGAACGTTCAGCAGAGATAATGTTCTTTGCTTTTGTCGGATAACATCTTCGTTTACGGATTTTCTCGGAAAAGTGTTTATGTGAATTCGCTATTTCGACATATTGTATTTTCGGTTTTCGGAAAAATCAGCATTTCATATCGCAGCATCACAAATGAGAGGAAGGAATTTAACTTTGAGATGTGCCAATTGAGGAATTGATGCAGGCACTTTTTTCTCTTTTCAGGTATGTCTTTGAATGTATCTCAGTTCCAACGAAAGCTTAGCACTTAGCACGTATTTAATATCATTAGTCGCTCCTGTACGCTTCGGGAAAGATAAATCTCTCACAAAACTTGATTATAATAATTATGCTTTGCCTCAAAAGAGTTGACTATTTCTCAAGCTTCTGGAAAATAAGACGAGCTGCCACGCTGACGGCACTCACGTTAAAGAGATGAATGTCAAATCTGTCGTTGCGTATTAATAATTAAATGTTGATACTAGGAAATTTCTACTCATTTCAATTTACAGCAGTTCTCCATTTCTTAGGAGTCAAAAATGAATATTCTTAATAGTGAAGGAACCTCTAATCGATACCTTTAAATTTCGCTCCTAATCGCGATGTCGACAATGCCGATTTGTAGGATGCAAACACTGTTTGCACGTGAAGGTATTAAATAGAATGTTGTTATTGTGCTACACATGTTTTCAGTCTTACATGAGATTGATGATATAAAAACAAATGAGGTGCGTGATGCATCATTGCCTCCTAAACAGTGCTTCAAAATTCTTTCCATTAGATGCCAAAAAAATCTTTGGCCAATCTTAATTGATTTACATAGATTCAGCTGCATGCAAAGTAGAAATCCTCCTGAACCTTTAAATCTCAAATAAAAATCCTCACATTCAGGCCCATACGCCAACATATTCCGAAATCTTATTTGACTCGTTCCCATCGCATCGAGCTGTGGCGTTATTACAATTGTTAAAAACCTTCCTCAGTGGACAAAAAAATTTCCCCGAACATTAACTAAGCATTCTGAAGCTGGAATTTTTTAGACTTCCATAATGTGCTCGGTTTTCGAAAACAGACCATTCTTATCTTGTTGCAACAACAAAAATAAAATTATGTTTCACAGTCGGTTTGCCTATTTACTTGGCTGTGATCCTTGAATGGTTTTTGGCTAGACTTTTGGCTACAAAAAAATAAAGTGGCAAACCATATCCTTGCAAGTGGAAGCTCATTTCCGACTGTTATTGAACATTTTAGTCATATTTCATCTATATTTTTGAAGTCATTTGATAGCTTGAAAAATGCTGATTTTTATACCAAGGGTCTTATGCAAGAACCCTTCATAATATGCCTCTGTTAACGAAAACAATACAACGTTTTCCTTTGGGCGTTTGCCCGTTCTTTGAATTTCGCAGATGGCTTTGCTAGCAGTTATGTAGTAGAATTTTGATTTCAAGAAATCTTTTGCTGCGGAGAAAATACAGGAAGTTCACAAGGGTCTTTCGAGTAAAGAGAACACCCAGTTATCCTAAAATTCTCTTCATTCCAATACGAAAGCGATATCTTTAGTGTTGGAACGCATTTCACTCTTTCATAGTTCTTTCGACGAAATTGTAAGAGTGTACTATTAAGTCACTCGCAAAACACATTTTCTACTATGCTTAACTTTTGAAAGAGAAGCTTTAGAAAGAGCTTTTGATATTTCCAGAGCTCGCCTTGACAGGTTTCACATCAGATATTTTATGGAGCACTTCTTGGCAATAATCATATTTTTTCACCCATTTTCGAATTATTCTAGTGATGTCATAGTTTTCTACCCCATATAAGCCTCCTTAGAACACAGCAACGACGAAGAGAAAAATACGCATGGCATGGTGATTAGTTCGTTGTTTGAACTTCAAAGCGGTTGTTGGCAGATATATATTAAATTCAGACTGGCAGCACTATATTGTCACGAAATAGTAGCATATTGTAGAGGAGATTTTTACAAGTATCTGTGGTTAGAAAAGCGCCCATGCGTTTTGACGATCCTTATTTTCCAGTGGGAAAAATACACTCTATGGAAATGAACATATTCCAACTCTTGTTGCGTACTCTAGTCGCCTATCTTGTGAGAGTGGGACTGTCTTTTTCTAGTCATATTGGTCCCGATGTCATAGATATATCTATTTGGTACAGTTCAGTATGTACTTCTCTATGGAGGAGACGACGCCGAGTAACAAATCACCTTAAGTCACATGATGGAATTAGCTGACATTTTGTGACCGACAATAGAGCTTGCGGCTTCCAAATCTAGAAGTAAAACTAAATTAGTGCTAAGCTTTTTCATTTTAATCGTCATCAACAGACATAATTATGGAGACTTTCTTCATGGATCGAGGAGATAGACTGAGAGATAGATGGACTGTAATGTGCAAATCTTACGTAGCTGTTTCTAACACTTGACAAAAAAGAAAATTGAAATAGCAGTATAAGTGCCGCAAGCGTTAGTGACGCTTCATCAGAAGAAGGGACGTGAAAACTAATTCTATCTACTTGCTACCTCAATTAATTAGTTTGACTTCTTCAAGCAGGTCTTTCTCCTGTGAAAAATTCAAAGAGACACTCACTTACTTAAAACTTTGAGTTTTGAAGATGAAAATGGGCTGAGATCAAGTCGGTATTTCACTAGCGTCCACGAGTCATTAGAACGATTTGGCCTGTTGCGAGATGTTTTGAACCCTGCGAGAAGCAAGTTATTCAGTGATCTTTGTTTCTACGTAGAATCGCCGAGATGTTCCTCAGTTTTGAAAGTGCTCATGTACGCACAGTGAAGTAGACTCCGAAAAAAAAAAGCGGTGTAATATTACCTTTCAATCGACTTTTTTGAGACCTAGCTTATATATTCAGTAGAAAAATTCAGAACAATCAACCTCTACGAAAGAAAACATTATCAGGTGATCATTTCACTTGACGTAAGATATTTCTCCGGCATCGACTCCTAATACTAGTAGAGACGCAGTCGAATGGCAAGAGGTACTGATGAGGCGTGAAAGTCAAAGCGTTCGCATACGACTCAAGATACCATACAAGACCTTCAAAAGGTTTGAAACATTCTATCAAACACAAATAGAATGTACTTAGTATAAGTCATGTGCACAGGGCGGCAGAAGCTGAAATTTGAATCATTACTACAATTACGAGGAGCGTGGCCGAGTGGTTGTGGTACCAGCCGCTGTGCGCGTGGAGCCGAGCTCCATCCCCAACTCTTTCGATTGTCAACCACTTCGTCCTATGAACGCCACAATAAGACTATCCTCGAGATTGCAAAGAGACTCGCTCGATCAGTATTCTAAACCGTTCAAGAAAAAGACGATTAACGATTTGAAGGCTAGAAGTACTATGATCCGCGCAGTGAATAAAAAGAGCATTGTGATGACGATTCATCTAAAGTGCTAAAAGTGTTACCACAATCACACGTAATCAATGAGGCTCAAGTACTCATCAAGTGAGGCAATAAAAGACTTTGTTCACAAAGGTTTCGACATCACCAATTCGTACATACTTGAACTGCCATCAGTAGTTTCTCCCTGCTTGATTTTAAAGCAGCCTTCGAAACTATGATGGATGGTCGTTTACAAAGCGGAAGGAAATGTCTCAGCAAAAGTGCAAGCCGCTCAGCAATCAATCAAGACAGCATAAAACTAATTATTCAGCAATTTTTAGCTTTCATAAATTCTTCGTGGAGAAGCCGATGATTCTATGGGACTGATGGCGAGTTTATTTCTCGTTCGCGATCTGAAAACATAAGATTTTACGTGTTTCAATCACAGGATCCTAGCTAAAATAGTGGAACAGAGAAAAATCTTCGCCCTCTTCAATTACTGGTACAATCTCACTCTCAGCAAATACCTATGCTTAAGCAAGTTTTGCGAAGTCTTTGAAGTTCCGTTTTTATGCGCGAATTCACAACAATGATTTTTCTTCAGAGTATAGACCATCATTGCCCAGGACTTTCAGCCAACGTCCTACAAGATTCCGGATCTGCTCGAGATACCATTCCTGCTCCTATGAATGAAAAACTCTTGGCATGCTGTTCCAACTTCATCAAATGATTAAAATCGAGGCTATTGAAAAGTGTTATATTGATCGAAAGAGACCATAATCAAATGAAGCCTATGCGGATCTTGACGAGCTTTCCTATCGACAAAGTCAAAATTGGTGTAACTTGTTTACAGTGGTCCGCTGCGAAACACCGAGCTCTTCAGACAAATCAAGAGTGCTCGATAAGGCCCAGCATCCATAATGGTTCGCTAAACACTTTCACCCAAAATAGATGGCAGTCGGAAAAGTTTCTTTACTATATAGTCGCGAAATATGCCAATGGGCAGTCTCTCATCTGAGATTACACTACCTAAGATAACTCAAAAGGCCGACTATCTCTAAACCTCGGTATGATTGAAGAAATGCAAAATTTTCCACGAACTCTTCTTTTCCTTATTCAAAACTTGCACGAGGCTTGTAAATTCTTTTTTTCCTCAGAACTCGATGGCTATCGTTTCTGTAGTAACGCTTTCGTCAGAGCTTAGACGTATAAATAATACCATATCTGATTATTCGGTTGTTATTTTGTAAGCATCAAAGTCCAGTGGAAAAGAATCAACATTTAATCACTTTGATAAATCCTACCTCTCATAGTTCTTAAGAGCGGTCACCGGTCTAGTTTGACACGATTTACAAAATGAACCACACTCAGATTAGATGATAAATCTAAGATAAGATGCCATGTCACTTGTTTTGTTTAGGCATTGCCCTCTCCTACCCCTCCCCCCCCCCCCTTTCAATACATTTTTGGTCGTTTGCGGTTTATCCAAAAAGTCTCAATCTTGTCCTGGGATTTTACTACCACATCAAGGTGTGTATCGTTATGTTGTTCCACTCTGTGTGTCCCCAAAGACTTACATGTTTAGATGTTGTCTTTCCCATCTGAATGCTGTCTGACGCGGATTCAAAGTAATTTTTCCGTCTCGTTAATATATTCTTCACCGCATGTTGGAGACGAGATCAGGTATATTCATGCAGTCTTCTTCTCTACCATTAGGGCATACTTTACAGTTGTTAGTCTTACCAAACGGCCGTACAAGCGGTTCCAAACCAACTGGCGACGTAAACGTCTTGGTGCACCACCTTTCTTCTCATTCCTCACATACTATAAAAGCACTCATCCAAAATATGTGTTGACCAGCTCCAAGTGTTTTGTACAGGGAGTGGGGAGGAGAAGAGTCACTACGTTTAGCACGAAAGATAGCCATTTCAAATGGGTACGAAAAAAACGGCCACTAAAGTTAGGTCGATAAGGAGAGTCACGCCCATAACATTAATAGCGAGAATGATGTTGTTTTAAACCTAGATGGAGGAGCCCTTGAAAATCACTTTTGTAACTAGTGAAATAGGCGCAGATATAAAAAAGGTGTTCAAGAAATAGTGGTCTAGGAATCTCCGTAAAAGCCACAGAAATTCCTCTTGATGACTTACGTCACCCAATAGGTTCGAAATCGTTTGTACGACCGTTTGTGTAAGACTGACAAGTGTAAAACATGTCCTAATGGTAGAGAAGGAGACTGCATGAGTCCGGGTAAATTATACCCTGATCTCGTGCACAGCATGCGGTGAAGCATATATTGGCTAGACGAGAAGACCACTTTGGATCCGCGTCAAAGAACACTTAGATGAGAAAGACAATAGCAAAACAAGTAAGCCTTCAAGGGCACACAGAGTGGAAAACATGGCGATACGGACTTTGTGGTAGTGAAAATCCCGGGACAGGAATGAAAACATCAGCGCGAAAAACCTTCAAGGCTTTTGGATAAACCGTAAACGATCGGAAATGAATAGGAGGGAGAGATGCCTAAACTCAACAAGTGACATCCACTTTATCTCAGATTCATTTTCTAGGACTGTTTATGGTTAATTTTGCAAATTGTGTCACACTAGACCGGTGGCCGCTCTTAGAAACTAAAAGAGGTGGGGTTTTTCAGAGTGACTAGAATGTTGATATCTTTTTCAGCAAACTTTTGATGTCTGCGAAATATTAACCGAGTAAATATATATAAATACAGTTATGGTGTGGATTAATACGTCTAGGATCTGACGAAGGCATTGCCGCCAAAACGTTAGCCATCGAGCTTTGAGGATAAGAAGGAATTATCAAGCTTATGCAAGTTTCCAAAGAAAAGGACTACCTTGAGAGGTTAAGCAGTTAACGTTGGTCACAGTCACCACATTTAGACAAATCTAATAGGGCAAAGCACCGCACAAACGATTAGCATCTCCAACGCTGCCTCTTTATATATAACCCCAGTTAATACTAAGATGTCCTGACATCACGTAGTGTAATGACTTCTAGGTGATTATTGAACGGGGTTATTTCCTCCTTGGTGATATCACAGCTTGCATAATCAAATTACCATCAGTTCGTAACTAACAAAACGGGCAGTGGTATTTATGTCTGATTGGTGTTTCAAAGAACACATAAAGCACCTATCTCTCCGCTATAACATTCCCAACAAAGTTTTTTTTTCTGCGACAGGTAGAATAACTCAGATTGTACCACAACAAACGTCAACCTTGCGGCAGTGATATTTACTATCAGGTGAGTAGGAAATTGATAAATCCCCACCATTTTGGTTCTTCATAATTTTGAATACATCGACTACAATAAGCGATCGATCTGGTCGAATTCGATAGTTTTATTCATCGAAGCTTTACTGAGTCCAGAATTTATAAGAAGGTCAAAAGAGAAGTGGGGCTATTCGAAAAAGCACTTATCAGATAATATGTAATAGTCCATGCTTGTGTTCCTCTTCAACGAATTTGAACACAGTTCTTCATTCCCTACTCAAAACGGTGGAATCTGGTATCATCTCATTCCGTGCCTGCTTCTGCACTGCTTCAGCGGAATCCTGTCTAAGATCTTATTATGAATATTGATAACCTCTTCATCGATAAAGAAAATTTCGTTAGTCATACTAAATGGAAATCTGATAAAGACACTGAACATGAAAAATTTGGA
Source organism: Parelaphostrongylus tenuis (assembly GCA_019055375.1). Classification (NCBI taxonomy): domain Eukaryota; kingdom Metazoa; phylum Nematoda; class Chromadorea; order Rhabditida; family Metastrongylidae; genus Parelaphostrongylus; species Parelaphostrongylus tenuis. The sequence goes on along the minus strand of JAHQIW010005117.1, from coordinate 26,094 downwards.
TTCCTAGTGCTTGAAAATTTATTGCTAAAAACGGCTCGCAGCGAACGTGTGTGCTTTGCTTTGTCCGATTAACATCTCCCTTTAGGAGTGTTCTCTTGAAAGTGCTTATGTGAATTAAGTACTTCTGAATTATGCATTTTCGGTTTTCGGAAACATCAAGAATTCATGTCGCAGCATCACGAGATAAGAAGAAGCGAAATTCAAATTTGAGTTGTGCCGACCGAAGAATTGATGCATAAGCTTTTGCCTCTTCTTAAGTAGTTTTGGCAGTATCTCGGTTCCATCAAAAAGCAGCATGCATTTAACATCATTAGTCGTTCTTGTACTCTTCGAAATGAAAGAATCTCTTACATAACTTGCTTTCAAGGATTATACCTTGACTTAAAAGGGCTGGATAGCTCTCAAGCTTTTAGAAAATTTAGAAGAGCTGCTGGTGCTGAAGGCCTTACATACTAGAGAGATTAATGTCAGATCTGTCGTTGCGTTGTAGATAATTGAATGTTGTTAAAGGGAATTTCTATTTCTTCAGTTCACAGCAGTTCTTCAGCTTCTTAGGAGTCATAAATGAATATTTATACAAAAATGACGAAACTTCCAATCAATACCTTTGTGATTTCGCTGTTGGCCGCAATGTCTACATTGCGGGATGAGGGATGGTGCTTTACGTCAAGGTAAAGAAAATTTGAACCTAAAAAGTACGTATAAAGAATTTAAAGAATAAATGGATGCCACTGAGTGATAGGTCAACGACAATAGTAACTAAACTTTGCCACAACGGTGTCAAAAAACATCGATGGCTCAAAGATACCGTAGAAGTGAAGGAAGGAACAAGAATAAAGGTTGGGGAAATAGGTCTTCTGAAGATTACTTGGCAGCTGTTTAAATTAATGACGTTCGAGTATAAGTTTTGAATGTTCACTTAAAATCAAAGCAATAGACTCTGTCTATGCGGCCGTGGAAATTTGAAAGAAGAAAAAATGCTCTTAGAAAGATTAGAAAAGGAGAAGAGGTTTGGATGGAAAGGAAAAAGGAAACAGCAAGAAAAAGAGGATCATTCAAATGGGACTGCGTGCCTGCTATGTTCATCGGTGGCATAGAACATGCAGCATCGTTCGAGGCCGTGAATATGACCGGTGAGCTCTTAGTCGCAAATACCTACTTGTACACTTAGTTACTTGAACGGTCCCGCCTTCACGGATTTGAGAGGACCCCAGCACATCTTCCATCGCCTCGTCTTCTCGCGACTGTCGTCGCCTGGTGATGGTTTCATTCGAGCATGGCCATTAGTTTTATACCGTGATCTGTAGAATATCGGCAAGTGCGAATACGGCTGATGCAATATAGATATGTATACAGCTTGATTAATTCTTCTAGTGAACACGTCCGCCCAACGTGTAGATAGCCGTCCTCGGGACGGCTGAATTCTCTTGGCGTCCACTCTAAACAGTTCGTTTCGTCCATTTGTCGTCTGAATCTTCTTCCTATAACGCCCGGGCCCATCTGAGCTTCGCTACATCGATGTAAATTCTTCTGGATTAATGAGATGAGGCTTAGATTTCTAAAAGATGAAACTTACGCAAGCCGGCTGTGTGTTGTGAGTGCCGACTGATTATTTAGAAGACCCTCGATTCACGCGCTCTGTGCGTCGTTCGCTGCCATTCTATGGACATGGTCGACGTATCAGCTCACGTCTATCCGAGCCCACGTTTTATCCATACCAAGTGAACGCGTGCTCGATCACTACAACCACTGAGGCCACATTTGCCCGACCACATCATTGTTCCAACATACTCAATGTTAGCCATCACAGCCACCAACCTTGAACAAGGTTTTGTGCCGGGTTACGCTGCTTGATTTCGATTTCAATTGCTTTTTTCCATTTGCCACCATTGATTTTTTCATGAACCGGGGTCTTCATGGTGATGTTATGCGTAGTTTCGATCTTCTTCCCCCCCGCGTCATTTAAGTTTCCTTGATGCATTAGTCTGCTGCGTTCCAGTAGTTGCTTTTTTTTCTTTTTGAGAATAAGGATTTCTATTTTTTTTTCTGTTTTTTTTTTTATCCGGCAAAACGCAGGTAGGATTTGACAGGATATTTGCTATCGATGCGTAAGCCCGTTTTTCTGGCGAGTTCGTCACGTCAAGCGACATCATTATCCATTGCACGTGCCCCCGGCAGGTGGAAACAGTTTTTGGCGATACAAGCATCGCCTTATATCGAACCCCCCTTTTTTTTTTCAATGGTGCTGTGTGGAAGGTCGAGGAAGGAGTTGTCAAAAAATGATCGTCGCAAAATAGTCGAACAAATAAACTGTCGGATGGCGGTCGATCCAAAAAGAGAACTGCTATAAGATTGCTGTTATGCTAGGTAGAACCGTACTAAGTAGAACTCCCCTAACTTCACTAATACATTAGGAATCAGATATATTTGAAAGGACCTGGCAAGGATAGAGACGCGGGACTTTCTGAGCTCTAAAGAGAATTTGTGTCTCACAAATAACACTTTTCTAGAAACGTCCGAAATTGAACCAAAATATAGTGCCCGTAGTATGATGTTCCCAGTTGGCAACTGCAGTTTGCTTTTGACAATATATTTTGATGAAGTTCTTTCAATATGAGTTAACGAACTAACATAGGTATGAAGGGTAGTTTAGAATATTGGACAATACCACACCGTGATGTCCTTTTATGACGCATCAAACATCCCCAGACACAGAACCCAAGCAACGCTGATTCTGAATGCTTCAAATTTGAAACACACTGTGGATGGAAGATGCGAAGGAGCAAGAAGGGCGGCTGGAAGATAACATCCGTGTTTTTTTTTGAATAGCTGGTAAACAAGGTTACTTCAGATGAAGAACTAAACTTAATAATCGTTTTTTTGGAAAATGTCAAGCCCTGTGAATCTTTCCACAGGAACAGGTCATTATGTCTGTTTTGCAGACACTTCAATTCTATAGACTGCAAAATCACGAATCTCATCACCAGCTTCGCAGCACCGCCCTCATTCATTCAGAACTATTGCCTTTTTAGAAGTTTTAAAAGTGCTGGTTTTAATAGTGGTGAAGTTTAATGTTTTGAGAAGGGTTCAAAGATAAGCTTACAACTTCATCCGATTTGACTCCGTACTCGAACAAGCAGCTCATTGCACTCCACCTCGGCTTGAACATGACAGTAACAAAAAGGTAAATTACTTCAGAAAATGTGAAGAAAATATGAGGATAAAGCCGCATTAGACCTCATCTACGCCACTCTCCAACGAGGGCTCTGAAAGACCTCAACTAGATATAATCTCGACCCCAAAAATTCAATGACATCCATAAAGATTAACTGGTGGTGCAAAATCCAGTTTCAATTCGGAAAAGTGGTGGATCATAGATACAAGGATTACAAGGACTTTCACACTCGTCTTTTGTCTCAAATCACCATCAATGGCACTCAGAGCTCACAAAACGCAAAATACAAAAAGCACTACAAATTCTAACTTTCTTCCATAGTTTTCAATTTGCTACTCCAATCAAAAACATCAATGAGAAATTGCTACTATGTACAATCTAACATTTTCAATGGCCCCGCAACGAAAGCTATGAACTCAAAAAACACAATGATGATTTCCTTAGTATGGAAAGTCCAGGAGTTCAAATAAGGTGTTTGCGGGCATTTACTCACCTGTAAAAAGGGATAAAAAGCTCTCGGCGTTGACTAATCCCATAGGGATGCGCCCGTGCCGGCTTCAATTTTTAATTTCGTTTGAGGTGATTGAATGCATATCTGGCCATACCAATAACTCGCGATAGCCTCCTGCCTGAATCGAGTCAGTGCTGCTTACGCTCCCAGACAAGCCTGAGACCAGTCTGATACCAATTTATCGACCTTCAAGCATGGATGACTTGGTGAGCCACTGAGCGCAAGATCGAACCATTGACCCCGTGTGCGACGTAAAGCACCTCTGACCACTGCTCTACATGCGCTCCTTAGTTCACTGGTTAGAAAAGTGGTGGATAGTTCTAATTTATGTTTCAGAACAACAATAGTATCCGGTTAGAGAAAAAAGTAGTGGATAATTACTAATATATGTTTCAGAACAAGAACAGTATTTCAATAAGGTTCATGTTCTTTGGAAAATCTGTCAAAATCTATCTCAACAGAATTTTTTTCCCTAGTCTATTTGGCGGTATTTTGTCATTAACTCATTGAAAAAGTCTTGCTGCATAGTTGTATCTGTGTTAAGCATATCACTATCTGTCCAAATGCGTGTTCAAGTCACAGCGAATCAAGTTTCAGCCTGAATTCTCTGCGTCGGCTCAATGGATTTTTTGAGCGTGACCAGCTGCCTCCAACTTCATAAAAACAGTCTTGTTCAACATCTTTTTATGAGACTGTCGTTCGTTCAATTCTGATCACTCACCGTGTGTGTGTGAAACATCTCCACCTTTGTTTTTTACATATAGCAACTCTACAAAATTTTTTTGCTATTTCTAACCTTTTCGGTCTGCGACTCTCGTGTCAATAACATTGATCATTGAGAATCACATTACGGATGTCTGGGCTGGAATCTTTCTGGTCATACCACGGACACACCGCCACGTGATAAACTTCCTCCGCTTCGACATATAATGACCTATAGTGATCATTTGTGTATCCTTGTCGTTGAGGTTATCAAGCCGCTGGCGCTGAGTGCTGTGTCGTCGTTGAAGTGCGCTTATACCGTCGTGAGTCGGAAGCATCCACCAGACACGGAGCTTTCTAACCATCCCTGCACGATCCGTCATCGAGAGGAAGTATCCAGTGCCATACTTAAGCACACCCCCCTATGTTTATGAGTACCCATAGTTCTCAATTACAACAAATGCACTGGATCCCTCCCCTAGTGTAACATTCGCGGCGATCGTTATGGCAAAGAATTCGCGCTCCGTTAGCCTGGTGTCGTGCTCCACATCCACTGATGGCGGGTATCACAAACTTTGAAAGTGATTACTCCGCGCTGCCACGAGTGTCTTCAAACCACTCCGTTAGTCTGGTTGTGTCTCGTTCACCTTCTATTTTCTTGTCTATTTAGACTGATCTTTTGATTCCCTGACTCAGAACTGTGTCATTCGTTATCATATTCACGTCGTTACCGCTCGCGAATCTTTTTTCGAAAATCTTAGCCTCATCATTCGAGGCGACAGCTTGCTGCTCCTAGATTGTCGTTCATTCATTCTTATGGCAGTCTCATTCTAAGCGACTCTATCATATTGTGGCTCACGCAAAACTCATATTACTCTTGACTCTCCTTTTTCAGATCTTAACTTAGAGTCTCATGAGAAGAAATTGGTTTCGGCGACGTAACCGTCGTGTAACATCGCGGTATAATTGTCTATATAGTTTCGGTGTTATTACTTTTTTACTGTTTTTATCTCATCCGTCATCACATTGTTCACCTTTTTCACTGTGTAGATTCCAGTACTTATAGCATTCAACTCGTTTCTCGTTTTTTTCTTGAACGGTGTAGAATAGTGGTTGAGCGAATCTCCTTGCAACGACGAGAATAGCCATGCTGTGGCGTTCCATAAGACACTGTTGTTGACTGCCGGAGAGAGTTGTGAGTGGTGTTGCACGCGCGCCGTGACCACCATCACGACCACTCGGCCACGGAGCCCACATTATCATTGTGATACTTCTTTTTATAAATTGCTCGTTCACTGCATATTCATTGTTTGTTTAATCAGATGTCATCACACGTATTTCTGGATTATTCACTGTTGTTCGTTGGGATAAATCAATAATGAATCTGCGTGTGTGCAAAAGAACATCAGGCAACAAAAATCATAAGTCTCGCGTGATGTTTAAAAGCGAGCGAATCACCAAAGCCGCTTAAACAACATGCAGCTTTCACAATTTATTTTGGAGAAATTCTACCTCGAGTGGTTCTTCATTTCTCGTCTACCTTGATGATACTACTCTGCTTTTATCATGAGCATATATTGGAGGGCATATTAATCCTTGCGGGCGATGAGGGTCAATTTGACTCTCAGCTGGGCACGCCGTGCGGGGGCTACGAAAAGTGGTGCGTACTCCAATACAAAATCGTGTTAATAAAGTTCTCAAGAAAACATTTTCTCTAAAAAAACAATGATATATCACTGATAAGACTCCTGTATGAGTGATTTTGGAAAAATTAACTCTAATGCTGCCCAAATTCTTTCCTTTTTTTAAAAAAAAAAGCATATCCTTGAGAAAAGGATTATATCCCAGCTGTGTTGGTCATTTTCTGATATCTTCTGGATCTTTTTGTAGTCAGCATATAGCTTGAAAATTTGGGCTCTAATTCTAAGCTTGTTGTTCGAAAACAATCGCACAGTACGCAGTACTCTCTAATTGTAAAAATAAAAGATGACGTTCTGCTCAATCGCAACTTAATTTTTCAATTGATAACGCATTGCTTGGGATAATATGGTTATATTTCGATTCTTGTACACTCTTGTGTTAGAAATAACTTGAATTATTATTGAAAAAGCTTTTGTAAACGTATTTATAGAGAGAGAAGCACTCAACTGCCTTGAAAATCCCTACTTATGGAAATAATTTCTGTCGCGTGCAACCGAATTTCAAGAACTGCGCCCGTGAACCTTTGGTTTTACTAGAAAAGACCTAATCTACTGGATCATTGGTATCAATTTGATGGCTTGAAAAATGGAAATTTCAGAACCAAGGTTGGCTTTAGGAAGGGATTTCTTCCGCTTATGTCACTAGCAAAAATTAATATTTTGCGCTTGTCGCAATCAACTCGTCTTTCCAATTTGCACCAGATTTCTCGATGAACATATAGCTAAACTTCATTTCAACGAAACCTCATTGCTACAAAAGTTTGGTGACTTCCGAATCAGAGGAGCTTCTACATGCGCAGTTCAGTGAAAAAATACGCTCAGTTGTCTGAGGAATTTTCACTCTCCATTATGAAAGCTACATTATTGTGAAGCGCAAATTCCAGCTATTTTCGAAAAAAAAAACGCATGCTTGCGAGCCATATTTTAGCCATAAACCAATCCTGATATTGTCAACAGCTTATCTACAAATTCATCAGCAATTAACAGTTGGACCAATAACATCAAACAAAACCAATCGCAACAAATCAGCATCCGTCAACTTTCCTCATTTGATATAGACCAAAAACGGTTTGTGCCTTGTACATCAACCACTTTGTACATGCTAAGAAATTGAACGATCTTTATATTTTGCAGCAGCCTATCTCTAAATGATTGCAATATACAAAATGCAATATGAAATTGATACCTGGAATCACAGAATACAATTCCCACATTAAATGAGAAGTATAAAAGCATTCTGCACAAACTTAGTTCTTCCATTAGCTACACCTTGTAAAAAACTTTTTTAGCTTTCTTGGGCTCAAGCACGTTGTCCAGCCTTTACAAAACTTTCGATAAACAATCAGGACAATGTCAAAGTCGTTGTGGTGAGGTTAATGGCCTTTCTATAAAGCGACTGGATGTCGGCTGAGGGGTAGCGTCGAATCCTAAGTAGTTCTCGTACACTTTCACTTTGGATTTTTTTTATTTGATTTTCTCGACGCAGTTGCAGCAGATCCGCCAAGCGTTGGCCATACGTATGCTTGTAACAAAGTGGGACAATAGACTGACATACCTAAACTAGCTTAATTAGATTGTGAAACAAAGAAACAACAAGGTGCCACTACCATTTCTTTGCCTCCTTAAGGATTGGCGAGTACGCATCCATCTGACCGATATAATCCACGGCACCCTTGCCCTTGTTATAATACTCAACAATTTGTGGAAGACCCGTCTCTGTATTGATGACGGAGCTGTGCGCCATCGAAACCATTCTGACTTTTTTCTAATCAAGCACCTAAACACCATTACGCCTTTCTGGTTCTGCATCGCTCTCCCCTCATTCTTGAGCAGATTTCCTTGCAAAGTTCTATTGGCATGCCCTTGCCCCTTTTTTGCAGGCTCCGTTTGAGTAAGTGTGCTTTCGCAAAAGAGTCTCGGCTAGGAGTACACTAATATACCAGTCGTCTGAAAGAGATGTTCTTTTCATTTAGCAGGTCTTCCATTAGATTCATCACAACACCGTTTGCAAGGCGACCGGCTAGGTTAGGATTTCTGCCTGCTTCTGCGTAAATCATCGTTTGATATATATACGATCTTTCGTAACAGACTTTGGACATCCTCATTCCACTTCTGTTTTGCTTCGAAGGAGCGTGCTGGGAGAGCTTAGGTCTTCCCTTGAATCGCACCATTGATTCGTCAATGCATAAAATTCTTCCTCGTTTATATGCATTTTTACAATTCCTATTAACCAGTGTTAGCAATGGGCGTATCCTACGCAAGGTGTCTTTTGGATAGCACCACTAATTATTCGCTAGATGTGAGTGATACAGGACGTTCAAAAATCTCTTTCTAGTCATGATATTCGGTCCCAAAATGAGGTCATGGAAAAATTGGTGGTTGCTCTAGTAATCTTTCACATCATGCAATGGGGCTATACTCTTCTGAAGACACAAACCAATGACTTAGTTCATTCGTCGATCGTCGTATTTTCCCACTCCACGTTTCTCTGATGGCCATGAACGTTTGTCTCCCTCACAGTCAATTAACAAACATCTGCCATGAAAAGTTCGTAGAAATTGACTGGCTTGATGTAGTAGCGCAGGACGTCGATTTGAAGACGTGCTTCTAGCTCTTTGGGAGAAAGGATGTTGGGGGCACCACATTTGTCGACCACACATCCACTGAACCCATTACATCGATAATGCTTGAATCTCCTTGTACTTGACTAAGTCACTTTCCCCTGACCTATCAGCTGCATTTGCTCGTAGTCCTTTTGACTGTCCAAACCTCGTCGTCGTCTTCTACGTCGCTGGACAAAAGCATACTGCCATATGCACACTACACTTTGTAAGATATCTACATTCATCATTAGCAGCTTCACAATGTCTACATCCTGTACAATATTAGATCGCGTTATAGGATACAGATTTCCTAACTTATACATTGAAGCGGTATCTTGTTGCTATAGTAGAACCGCCGTAACTTGTGATCTCGGTGCAACACCTAATCCAACACCTTGTCAAGGTACTTGCATCGATTACGGGAAGAACAGAGGTACTTAGACTCTGAGTAAAACATGGTGTGCTGAGAGAGTGGTAAAATGCGAATTCATTACCTTCCACCTTGCCTAAAGGCAAATGTCCCTTTTTGATCAAATCCTTTGTAATGAATAGGTATCCCTCCATCTCTTTTTTACATACCATAGCTATGGTCAGAGAATTCAGACAAAAACTGCGCACTGATGTGACAAATGGGGGCTCTGAAGTGCACTAGTGATCACAAAGAATTATTGAAAATTATCGGCGAAGAGGGACGGCATGCAATGAGCAGCTCCATCTTTGACGAATCATTGAATGTTTTACATTTTTCGCTCAGTACGATGAATTATATGTATTTTTAGCGATGAAGCATACGAAAACTGAAATAAAAAGGGCAAATTCGACCAATTTGTGATACACTATAATGAAAATATCATAGGAATGTTTGATAAAGATTGTAAATGTAGCCTTTACATGAATATTCGGTTCTTTCGTTTGAGATTAAGAATTATAAATCAACCAATCACGATGTTTTTTAATAAAAGTAACCTTACTGAAGTCTGTTCTGTTATAGTTAGCATTTATTGAAACATAAATCCCATTTCTTGAAGACAAAATTGAAACTTTTATTAAAAAACTACCACATTAGCCTTGGAGCAGACGCCGGCAGCCTCTCTTCATAACCGCTTAATGCGAACGCCAGCAGAATATGGCGCGTCCGCAAATGGATATAATTTGTGTCTGTTTATACATTAACACTCGGTGTGTTATTTGCGTTATAACTAACAATATAAAGGCCCAATTATCCAAGTTTGAGTTGTGCCATTCGCACATTCGCCTCATGATGGACAAGTGCAGAAACAGAGGATAAAAGGATAAAGCTCTCGGCGTTGATCAATTGAGTGATGCGCTATACATTCGTCTTCAATTTTAACTTCGTCTGAGGTGATAGAATGCATATCTGGTCTTTACAATAATCCGCTGTGGCCTCCTGCTGCACCGAGTCAGTGTTGCTTATCCTCCCAGAGAAGTCTGAGAACAGTCTAGTACCAATTTATTGATCCTGGAATGATGGATGACTTGGTGAGTCATGAGCGCACGATCGAATCATTGACCTTGTGTGCGACGCAGAGCACCGCTAATCACTGCTCCAAATGAGCTCCTGGTACAAAAATATCTTTGTATTTCATAAAGTTCACATGAAAGCGTTCTCACTTTAATTGCATGAAGCTGTACATCTCGCATTTACATTGGGAGGCTGTTGGAATTTCCACGCTACTCATATAAATTAGAGAAATTCTCCCACTCAATTTCAAATTTTGTTTTGTCTTGCCAATACATTGCAATGTTCTTATGGGCCTCTCTCAATGCATTAATAATCTGATAGCATATCTTGCTCCTGTCATCATCTGTTTTGTCTATTTCGTGAATTACGAATTGAAAGCACTGTCGCCCTTGTAGAATATGCGGTCCTTTTATGGGTTTTTATGAAGGCTACAAGATTAATCAGTTTCATGTTGCAACAGCTCTTTGCTGTAGCAGTTTCATTTCGGCCAAAGCATTTTCTCTGCGCGTTCAGCAATAATCTGCTTTGAGTCGATGAATTTTATCAAATTTCAAAAAAGTCCTATAGTAAAAGCCGATTCCTATGACTTCGGAAATCCATACTTAGCAAAATTTCAGCTGAGAGTCATGTTCTTTTTATTAACCCTTGAAAATGCATTGATATGGTCGCCTTAGTCTCTCAGTCTATTACTTTACCAATATAGGAACTGTTCCATACTGGCTTTTTGCACCAATCCTGTGTGTAGAGGTATTCAACAGTTAGCAAGTAGAAAATTAGCTGATTAGCAGAAACAAAGATGACAGCCATATAAATAGGGTTACTCGGAAAACTGCTTTGCCGAACATTCCACTTGCAATCTAAGAGATAACCGGATCGAGAACTTCTACTATGTTAAAGCGGGGCATTCGTAAGAGATCCAAACTAACACATTGCTTCCTGATGACGCACATCTGTAGACACTGCTGTCTCGTCTCCATATGGACACGTATGCATCTAAACCCTGTGTTCCCTACTTGTTGTCACTATGAACTATGAAGACTCTGAAGACGAATATGAAAACCGACTTTCCTTGGACCTTGACAATACCAATCAAATACATTCCTTGTTGATTATTCCACTAGCGCGAGGCTAACTAAAAGCATTTTACTCGGTTAAAGTATTGACGCTTCCGTCTTCTTTACTATGAAGACGCTTTGCCATCAAAGAATATCTCATAACCGTAGTGTATCAATGAGTGTAAAAAAAACCAAAAGAGCGTAACTTTTGCTGGTTTGGAATTTGGTGCCGTCTTTTGTGTGTCGGATATTCTGCTTTCTTCATGCCAATCGATAAATTGAATGGGCATCTCCTTCTCAAATATGCATTTTTACGGAAACGTTTCCTTCCCCATTTCCTTATTTGCCTATAAGCTGACATTTATTGCCGCATCAAAAAACAAGAATGGGCGGAGCGGAATTCAGGGGGGTACCAGTAGAGAAATCAGCGCATTCGATGAATTGTCGTTATCACGTACGTTGTTCTCAGTTAGACTTGGCACGCATATTTTCTCATCTACTTTCCCAAATGCTTTGATGTAGAGAATATCCCAACGCTGGTAACTGTCGTAGTCAGAAAAATAATTTAAAAATTTTCGCTTGAACTAAGCAGTTCAAGTGTACGTAAAACTCTTGGAAAAGACAGAAACCTCCAGGCTGCCTACGGAACAGGGTTGCAGGTAAACTAATGCTTAAGAAAATCATCGCTGCATTCTCAAAACCTAACTAAAAAATAATATGATTCCTATTTAATTTTTTAGGGTGGTATTTCTAGATTTCTTAGAAGTGATTTCGTTAGATTGATTAGTATGGAAGGCAAGGCGTATGCTCCGACACGTCTGTTCCTGATTCCTTTGCTCACTTTCACTACCGTGTCGGGATGTGGAAACGTTTCCAGGTGGACCAAGTACCAGTCAAAAGATTTGTTTTGAGTTCCGAAGTTTTTATATCATTGAATCCATCTACATTTTAAGTTTGTTTACATAGGCAATGATATTCTTAGTATCTCTAGTACTTCACTGCCATCCAGGAATACAACGAATATCACTTTTCAGAATTAGATTAGCTCACAAACTAGAAAAATTAAAGTAATTTTCCTAAACGCACAGCACCATTTAAGTGCATCATTTATTCATTGCCTGGCTTTACTAAACTTTGATTTTGACTCCCATAATCAAAAATAGTCAGATTTGATTGAAAATTTTATTCACTCAGTCGAAGGCAAGTGAAATTTAGCTGCAATGAGTTCAAGGACCTTCAAACGTTTCCGGCTTCTCTTTGCCGGTGACCATGACTTTTTCTTCTGCAGCTGGTGCAGCAGCTCAGGTCGCCGGTATTTCAACGAGTGCAAATGCAGCCAGAGCATTTGTGAATCGTGCTGTAATGCAGGCTGTCAGTTCATGATTTTTTTTTGATGGCTTAACCAAGAGCATTAATCGTGAAAGGGTTCACCAAACAATTTATATCGATGCGATTTGTACAACTTCACGTATTATTGTTGAGAGCTTCCATATAAATCTACTAGTTGGCAACTACTTTGCTATTTAGGTATTTAATGTTCTCGAACAACAAGGTCGAGCCGCCGGCCTCCCAGACTTCATAATCTCATCTATTTTGAATCAGCTCACAGTGAACATAAACTACGCACCACTGGAATGCAAAGATGTGGTAGTTAACCATCCCAACCCTGCAGCGGATATTCGTAGTGGGTTTTCAACTCTCAGCTCCCGTTAGGCAAGTTCGAAGTGCATGTTCACGAAATATCAGTTTTAACAAGAAGGCCTTGCAAATCCTTCTAGCTTAGAAATTTTCTCTAAAAGGCAGAACAGTTTTTTAGAGGTAGCATACATAATCATTTCATCGTTTTTCGATAAAAAGTTGTGTTGATTTGTGTAAGCATTTCACGTTGCCGCTTCCCAATGTGCAAATGTGCTTTGTGTAAGGCTAATCACGAACATCTACGCATACTTTTTCGAAGTCCAATCACATTATAAAGTGGTTCGGAAATATTCTATGATGTTCAATGATATGGAAAACTTTGAACTTTGTGCGCAAGTTGTACTCGCGCTCCGCTCTTTTCGGAGGAGTTAAGCAGAAAGAAGTTCGGTATGGCATTGGTTAGCATGCGCCATGGAAAGGATGAAATGCGAGTTCAGCTCCCGCCCAAGGTCCAAAGTCTTATAAGACACTCAACATCAGTGGATTCATAGTTACAACGTGATACCACTGTTACAGAGCAATTAATAATAACTGACTCTTCCCGACGGTTAAAATTTTTGTCATTGTCTAACTCTACAGCAATCTTGAAAACAGTGTAAGTATTACGTCAGGTTCACAATGACTACGTTTAAGTGCATTAAAACAATTTAGATGTGTTAGCATACAAAAACAAGCAAAACGAAGAGCACAGATACACTGAAGAGAAATCAAAATCCTTTTTTCTTTTTTGCACCGAATGCTTATTCTTTAGAAAGAGAACTCACCTACAAAAATTGGATATCATCGTCAGAATTTATTATGAGGTATAAGCATATCAATAAACAAATTACTTACAGCTACGATGGATACGAGGCCGAAATGCATAATCTTTGGAACTACAGTGACTGCTTTATGCAATAAAGACATGTGTAAGCTAGACGGTAGCGAACAAAATAAGTTGGCAGATACTATTCCTAGTACACACTTGACAATTTCAGGAACTCTCATGGTTTGATTTCACTTTTTTCCTTCAGTTTTGTAAAAGAATAGATCTTTATAGACCACGAACATCATCATGTCTAATTGGTCGAGACAAATGTGGCAAAGCGTGGTGAATAGAGTGCTTCGCGCCACGGCATCACGCCCTTTTGGATTGCACTTCTTCTCGGCAGTAGCCACCGTCTCGTAAAATGAAAACGCCGAAGAACGCTTTTATTGAACGATTCGCTTATGTAAAATTATTTTCCCGCCGCCTTATGGAAGCAATGAACTGTTAATGCAACATCTGTTCAATAATCAAAAGCAGTAATAAATTCTAGTAAAGTGTACGAGATGGAGAGCCTTTAGTGCTCCCGTAACTAGGTGAGAGAGAACTTCGCATGAACGATGATGAACGTGTAGCAACTTTTTAGGTTTCAATTAAAAGAATATTTTTCAAAAGGTTTTATAAATTATGCTGAAAATGTCAGTATTAGAGTGATTGACGATTCTAGGGCAAAAGTTGCCAAAGTTGCTCCGTGCAACCGCTTTGCTATTGGGAAATACCCGTGAAAATAAACGACGACTGTATAGAACGCTCTCTTCTACCAACGTTTCGGATGGAGCAGTGTTTTTTGATCCATAACATCGACTGTTTATGAAACCTCGCAAAAAACATTCAAAATATTTCCAAAAAAGAATGCCTAAAGCCTAAATGAGGTTGGCACGCCAGGGCCATACTTCGGTGTTTCGGAGGTTTTGGCCTCCTCGTCAGTGGCCCTCCCCCACACTAAGCGCTAGGTTTTAAAAAACAGTCAATGTCATCGATCAATTTTGTTCTACGAGCCGAAATTCAACGATAAGAAGTGGTGATGGACCAGTGTCACTGTACACTGTGGCGTCACCACATGCGCCTCCCTACTTGCTGCAATGTAGGGCTTAATGTGTGCTGGGGGTCACTGACGAACAGGCCGAAACCTGCGAAACACCGGTGCATGGGCCTGGAGTACCTACCTCGTTTAGGCTTTGAGCATTCTTTCTTTGGATAATCCTACAATGTTTTTCTTTGTAAAACTGAGCATGTGACTGCGTTGATTATGAGTGAACATTTGTTTGGCAAACTCGACACCGTGTGCATGAATTGTGAAAGTAAGTAATCGGGAAATAAATTCACCCACTCAAAAATTATTGAAGCAAACTTTTGCTCAAATTTTGCTGTGTAAAGAAATCAAATCGTCCTAGATTGCTGCCAGAGGAGTAAAGAATGGTCGCAAAGTGGACGATGTTGAAACCTTTACGCTTTGTGATCTTCTGTACAGGCTCACAGACTTTTGGTTCACACACAACTCTCGGTTGCGACCGGAAAACGGTCGTCCGTATATGCATGTGCATTTGTGCATATGCATATATGCATTTCTTTGCATACGCAAATTCACTTCAGAAAACCGGCATTCCGTCAATCTTGGCACGGAATGTCGATTTGTTCAAATTTCAATCATTCTAAAGGGCTGAGAATGCTTTCAGCTTTTCATTTATGAGCGATCAATTGTAAAATTGTGCTCGCAAGTCGGAGATACTCTTAACAAAACGTAACAAATATAGTCGCCCATTTCAATTTCTAGTGTAATGACACTTCTTTAGAGAGGTATGTGCTTTTCAGAAGGATTCATTTCTTCACCTGAAAAAATCCGAGTGGAAGATTCAGAATGACAGTCGCACGCAATCACCTTAAAAATGTAAATCTGTGAAGTAACTGATAGAATCTTCTACTATCTATTCGTAGAAATTGAAATATTAATAAGCGGTCATTGATCTATGCTAGCACCACCTTCAGAAGTACATCAGCTGAAACGACAAATTGAGTTACCCGACGTTTCGGGCTGCTTCACTTCAAATAATGAGGAATACCGACTTTTGTTGAATTTTAGTACAGTTAATTAGCATGGGATAAAGGAAAGGACAATGTTGTCAGGGATGATCAACCTGTGGTGGATTCTCTACGCATTCAATTCCATTCAGCATTGTTGAAGGTGATGGATTCATACATAGCGTTTCCAATGACTCGTGGTGGTCGACCGCTTTATCAAGCTAATACTGATGGATAAAAACTTTTAAATTCACTAATAAGCTTACACGAAAATATTGCAAATCTTTAAAGTAGCTAAGGTTTCGATGGTGCCACCGGCATCATAGCCACCATTATTCGAGTTCATCTGAATGTCCGTGGCAGTTGATCTTCGTGCGATGTTGGCCCTCACCGTCGCATTTGAAGGAATTAAGCAGTATGAAGCTCTACGCGAATAATGAAGAGTTTCGAGCTCTGCCCTTGAATACGGGATCCGTCACGTTGAAATGATTCGTCACCACCCGGAATACTCGCTTCTGGGTGATTGTCGATCGTAATTAATCTCTCCTTTGTGAATAGTCCATACTGTTGTAATTGAATTGACATTAGCTGGTACTCAAGAAAGAAGCAGCGCTAATTTTCTCTGTGCTGTTTTGAAAGGGACTTTTGGAATATCGAGCACATCCATAGCGATAATACTCTTATAAAGAGCCGTTTACGCTCTCCCTTGCGAATAATTACTATCAGGCGAGCAGAAATAACTACCACTTCGCTCATCACACTCCCCAATTAATTTGAATACAAGAGGTGATTGGTGTACTCAATTTCGGTAGTTTTGCTATTGAACCATATCTGCATTTGACATAAAATCAGGTCCTAAGTAAGCCTTAACTTTTTGAATCAGGTCACTACGAAGCTGACAGGGTTCCATAAAGCATCGTTGAAATGCTATAGGTAAATCCACACAAGACAACGTTGCGATATGACTCTTTATATAACCTTCTATGATACAGTTTTATGAAAACACTGAATGAACTTTGTAACTTAGTGCAAACATTTATGAAAGTGCAGGAGAATACTGTGGCCAAGGTATTGGCGGCCCACCACTTCAATAAACGACATGAACCCTCTGAAGCACGGAGCTGTCTTAACACACTACAGCTCATTAAGCAAACATCGTCAGAAAACCTTTCATAGAAGCGTTAATGGTCATTCGAAAGCTTAAAATTCAGGCTGCGGCCCCACTTTGATGGTGTTATAAAACATTCCTTTATAACGCCGTAGCGTCCAAATCAAAAACTATGTTTTACATTCGCTTTTCTCCTTATTTTTATCATGCTTATAAATCGCTCAAAGCAGGAGAGCAGATTAATGTGAAGAGAAATTTTCGTAATATCCTAGTCGGTCGTTTTATCTAGAGTTTCTTCCGATGTGGAGGAAAAATTCCCAATTGAATAACAATGTATCGCCCAACTCGCCTCGCCGCGCCCATGTCACGGCCGTCACCTTTTCTAATAGTCTGTAAACAACGTTGCGACAATGTAAGACTGGATCTTATTTTTCCTGTTAAACCGTATTTCCCCAAAATAAACACGTCGTTAGAATTGAAAACATTAGACTATCAAATTATTACTAATATTTTAAAAAAAGAGCTCTGTCCGGCGAGCTTTGAGCACAAATCAAAAAGCCAGAGGAGATCAAAAGCTAAAAAAGCTTTTCAAGAAGCACACACTTTTTGAGTTCTTTGAAGCTTGTGTTATAGTTTGAGTACTAGTACTCTAAGGAAAGAGTTTTGTCCAGCAAAATATGAGTGAAATAAGAGGAAAAATACATGATTTCATGGAACATTACTTTATTCTGAATGTTGCAACGTCATAAAGAGGTGTCTCGAAAAACCGGCAGAGTGATGCTGTAGGCTGAATGTTAAGCTTTCGAATGGCTACTAATGCTCCTATAAAAAGTTTTTCTCCAACAAATGAGATCCGTTTTCATGTGTTCTCTTAATATCGGAAAAAACAGTTCACATTTTTATTCACAAATCAACATCACTGGGAAATGAACGCGTTCCCTATTTTAATTACATATTCTTGTTTCCCATATTGTAAGAATAAGAGCGTCTTCTTCACATAACGTTCTTCTCACCTCCATGGATACGCCTGTTTAATTATCGGTCCTCAAATATCGGGCATGTACAAAGCACTGAGGTGAATTAGTTTCTCGCACCTGAGCCTTAGGTGACTTGAACATCTGCCATCGTTAGTAAAGTGTTAAGCAGGATTGTGGATGGCGATACCTCCTTCGACCAGTCAATGATCATCTTTTCCTTGGTGACTATATAACGGGAGTGAGCACAGTGCCGTAAGATATTTGCCGGAGTTTCATAGGTTCCCCTTCGCCATTAGGGTCTGTCAGATTGACTCGAAATTTTCTCAGTCGGCCACTTGCAAAAGCTCACTGCTAAAGAAAGAGACCGCTGAGTGACAAAAAACGAATAAATGAGATGTAGTACTTACTGGTTTTTCGTAAGTACGCATGTGGCCCACACGAAACTTTTCCGTAACGTGAAAATATTCGGATCCTCTTTGTTTATGTGATTTGTGGATGAATCATAGAATTCAGCATAGTTTTGGTGACTTGTGAATAATCTAATGCCAAAAATGAAGGATTCAGTCTGATTGAATCTGCAAGAATAGTCTAAGCTATCAGTAGCTTTTTGGTCTTCCTTACCTTGGAAAAAAGAAACCTCGATTTTTTTTGCGTCACCTGGGAATCGAACCCAGATTTCACTCTTTCCGGGAGCACGGGTTGAACCGTTGCCACTACCGACGATCGCACTCGACTCTTTCTAAACTACAACGCCTTATCTGTCCACAGCTAACCATCTACGGTCCATGGGCAGTCACTTATCGTCATCATCACTTATAGTCAAATAGAATGATTTTTGATTGATTACTGAAATCCAATATCTGTCAGCATAAGTGGGCTGAATGCTAAGTGACCGCACATGCCAGACCGTAGGCGTTTGGCTGCTGACAGATAACGCGCTGTAGCGTAGAAAGAGTGGTGTGAGAAACGATCGCCGGTAGTGCAACGGTTCAGCTTGCGCTCCCGGGAAGAGCGAAATCTGGGTTCGAGTTCCAGCTCTCGCAAAGGCTTTTAGCTGGAATTCGTTGACTAACGACAGGATCGTGTTGAAATTGGAGGGAAAATGAAAAGGCGAAACTGCTTGCCGCTTAGAAAATCCGTGAGTGCAACCTTTCACTATGCATACGTAATGATTAAATTCCTGATGCATACGTTAGGGCAAAGATAACTGAATCCAGAAGAAAAAGAATATTTTTAGCCTAAACGAGGTTGGTACGCCGGGGCCATACACCGGTGTTTCGGAGGTTCGTCCTCCTCGTCAGTGACCCCCGCCCCACATTAAGCCCTGCATTGTAGCAAGGAGGGAGGAGTATGTGATATGTGGTGATGGCATAGTGTAAAATGACACTGGTCCATCATCATCAGTCGAAGGTTTCGGCTGGCAGACCAAAACTAATCCATTGAATCGACTGTTTCTAGAAAGGCGAAACTGCTTGCCGCTTAGAAAATCAATCAAAATGATATCGAAATTGAATTTACAATTCTTTACTGAAAGGACGGATGATTATACAGCGCTTACTGCGTCTTCAGTTTTCGTTGATGAGACATAATATTTTGTGATCCGATTCAAAAATCTTGTTAACATACTCTAATTGGGCGAAATTTTCCCTTACATCTACTAAGTATGTAATGTTACTCGCGCTGATACGTGAACGCTTCCTGGGGCAAAATGTATTTCTTATTGATGAAACCCTAAGTGGAAGTTCTTTCACAATAATAGGCCAGATCATTGTCTTGTATAACAATTTTATTAACCAACAGACGAGTTCATCTGCTATCTAAGAGCGATAATGTTGGGGTGCTAATGAACAGTCGGTTTTACAAGCAAACTCTACTCTGTCTGCTTAGCGATCACAGAATGCCGCTTGCCTATCTTTTGAGTTGTATAATTTTCATAGACCAAGCAACACTTAAATTTGTTTGTTATAGAAACACCATATCGGTTTCGGTTTTTTTTTTCTGAAAAAATGCGCTCAGATATCTTTTCTTAAGAATATCTATTATTACGATTAACAATGCGGAAGCTTTGATTTCATCAACGCCAAGATTATTACAGTTGAGTAACCTTAGCAAATTTTCTTCTTGCAATAGTGTCGTCAGTCGTACTTTGAGACGAATCAAGTATAGTAAAACACGATTAGACGAGGTGTTCTCTTCAGCGTTGCTCTTACTTTGATATTGGTCATCAAGCATATTGAAGTGACCTGACGCCTGCTGTACACCAATCGACATGAAACAACGTTGTGAAACCATTTTTATTCACGTGCTATTCGATGAAATAGTTTAATGAGGCAATGATCAATCTGCTGACTTAGTACAACACGATATTCAAAGTGCAAAAGAATGCTGTAATGGAACTGTTCTCTTAGCAGTTCAGCTAATCACCGAATCGCTACAACACGGTCGCACACACAGTTTTATTCGGCGTTCACGAAGAAAATTCGCTACATTATTCTAGACCGTTGACGGTATTTTTTATTTACATTCGTGAAACAAACAAAAGTCATTTACCGCGCCCCGAGTTTTAACAATTTTGGCTAGCACATTGGATTTGAGGTATGGTCCATCACCACTGTTCATTCGGTGGATTTCGGCTGGTAGTCAAAATTATTCCATAGGATCGATTGTTCTCAAAACCTCGTGATAAACATTCAAAATAGTTCTAAAAAAAGTTTTAAGCCTAAACGAGCTTGGTACGGGGGCCGCTGACGAGTAGGCCGAAACCTCCGAAACACCGGTGTATGGCCCTGGCGCATCAAGCTCGTTTAGGCTAGAAACATTCTTTTTTTTTGGAATTGTTCATTCTTGATCAAAACACAGTCAAAAATCTGGATGTCAAAGAAGTAACTTTTACAATGAAGCTTTGGTAGATACACTATATTCCCTGAGATTATAGTGAATTCAGCAGATCGGAAATCCAAGTTTTTGCATAAAACCCTTTGCGGACGGCGCCAATTTCGGCTGGCTGGCGCCTCGGACGGCAACGAAGGGAGCCTGCCGTCAAGAAATGGCATTTATCTGTCAATACATGGTCAAGTATGATAGAACAGACCTTATTAACGTTATTTTTATTGGAAATACCGTACCAAATAATCATTTTTGAGCTAAGTATGTCATGTGGTCTGTTAAAAAAGGCTGACTTATGGAGCCTGATACACGTGTGTCGACCTTGCAGTCTCGTCAGACGGCAGTTACCTTTTCTCGTCTTTTGCTAATCCTGCGTGGGCGCTCCAGTCCAAGAAAAAGATCCAAGTATTTATATAAAGGCTATATTTATAACCTTCCCGAACATTTCTATGGTATTTTATTTATGATTTTTGATTTTTGTAATTTCATATTTTATTTGTAGGAAAACACAATTCAGTTAAATTTCTCTTCTATAGCTTTTGTCCTTATGTAAACTTTATTTTATAAAGTGCACAAAATTAATCATACTAACTGGAAATTGGATAACAATGAGTATTCTTCAACAATAGAAGTGCTTGTTGCATGTCCCACTTCATCGATGATCTTGACATTTCTTTAATTATTAGCTCAGTATAGCTGTTATTCTGTCAATAAAAGCTGCTCAAACAGTAATCAATTGATGGGCGGATGGCTGGAGGACGCATCGACCACATATTCATGCCTATGCCGATAATCGACGAGATAGAGAGAGGAATGTGGGGCCGACCGTTACGTTGACACTATCGAGCACTATTCACGAAATGCAGTTCAGATTCCCATTTCTCAGATTAACGCATAATTTCGTCTGAATTCTCTGTTCCTAGCTATGGTATGCGAAGAAGAGATGGAGGTATCGGTCCACCCTGCTTGACCCCTTTGGCAGAAACGTGTGAAACGACGTTTTAGTAGTCACTCGATAGCTGAAATCAAGTGAATTTGAACGATGTATTTTATTCTTTAAATGACCTGTTTTTCTTCGCTGTAACAGTCGGAAAACTATATTCTGTTCGACATTCAAACATATTCTCCGTATAAAGTTCCTTTCATAAGCAATTGATAACCATTAGATAGGGAAAATCTTTCTCAGAGTGCTGTGACGGTCAAAGGAAGATTAAGTTTCGCAAATTTGGGTAGTTTTCAATGTCCGCATTCTGTTTTGACCACCTCCTAGGAGAAACGCGTTTTCTGATTTTTGCCAGTGTTACATTAACCATTCGATAGTTTAATTCTCAAAAATTTTGATGGTATACTTCATTCCTAAAATTGCTCCGTTAATGCGCTCTAACAGTTAGAATCATAATATCCTTTACGCGTAAGCATTTTCCACCAATGTTTGCCTTTCCGCTGCACTTCTAGTAATTCTTCGATATCTCAAATTTTGAAGATTACCACAATGACTTTGTTCCTAAAAAAAACCTCTTTATTGTACTGTAGCAATCAAAAGAAGATTACGCCTCGCAGAGTTAATGTGATGCTAAAGGCATGGTGGCTTGAGGCCAACTGCACAAAATCCCACCCTTCGAAGTACAAAGCCTAATCTTCTTTTGACTACCACAGCTCGCTAAGGAGTACTCTTCAAAAACAAACCGCGTCCTTAAAATTGCTAAGATCTGCGCTATCGCATGGTTATTAATTGTTCATAAGAAAAACTTTACACTGCGGGAAATCCTTAAATGTGAAAAGAACGAGCCATTTGAGAAGCAAAATACGCCATTTTAACTCATTGATTTCAGCTATCGAATAAATTCTAGTAATCTAATTGAACGAGTCTTTTGTAGAAAAAACCAAAGGCTCACGAGCCCAATCTTTGAAATGCAGTTGCTTGCGACAGAAGTTATTCCCAAAAGTAGAGGTTTTGAGAGAGTTGGGCGCTATTTACTTTTTCAATAATAATTTAAGTTATTTTTCAGCAAAAGAGTCTATGAAAATCGAAATCCAACTATGTAATCCTAGAAAATCCGCCTTCAATTAGAAAAACTGGATTGCGATTGCAAAGCTACTATTTATTTTTCATTAGAACGTACTGTGGGGTTATATCAACCAAGAAGCTTAGCATCAGAGCCAAAATTTCTCAAGCTATCTGCTGATTACAAAAACATTAAGAAGATATGAGAAAATGCTGAACAACAGCTGAGAATGTAATCCTTTTTCGCAAGTAAATGGTTTTTCTTTAAAAAAAGATTTTGAGCAGCATTGCCAAACTTATTCACAGAAGGGTCTAATCAGTGATATTTCATCGTATTGTGATGACAGTGTTCCTCTGAGAGCTCTATTGATCCGAATTTGTATTGGAGCACGCAGCACTCTTCGTAGCCCGCCCAAACGGCGCGTCCAGCTGAGGGTCTTATTGACCCTTATCGTCAGCAAAGGTGTGAAGAAAAAAGTAGCAAAACGAGAGTCGTGCCATCCGAACGACTCAGATTTCGGTAATTATACCTTTATGTCAGTGATTATAGAACAAATAACAATTCCGAGGCACTAATGCTATACCAAATATACAGTCCATTTATGGTAAGATTTGCAGCGTTGACTCAATCCACTTGCGTATACGAACTGTACAAGTGAAAACAATGATTTGTACGAGTGCATAGTTCAACGTTCGGCTTCACTACATGAATGAAGAGTTGAGAAGAACAGAAGAGCCAGCTGACATCTAAGTAATCATTGACTCAAGAACGGTCAGTTAACAGTTGAATACCACTCAACAAACGAATATTGGAAAGGCAAGCTATGAACTTGAAATGGATAAGGATTTATGCGAGCCTTGTTTAAGTGCTGTGAGCCAGAGAAAGATCAATTATGAACAAAGACAAAAGATATCAAACCACGTACGCTAAAGTGTAAAGAACAAATCAGACGTGTTAATTCTGTAACGGATAAATGGTCCAACATGGTTGTGCTTGCCTCTCAGTGGGCGGTCTGCTCGAATAGATCGCTCGGTTGATTAATTATGTCGCATGACAGTTGTTTTTGGCATAACCATAGGTATGCATAGGATCGCTCATCTTCTGCTTCCGGCATATCTTTAGGTACGCATCCGATCGCTTAACTCGCATTCAGGCTGACGTGTATGCAATAGACAAGAAAGTAAGTACTGAGCTATTGAACTCAAGAGGCCGCATGGTAGGTCAAATAGAGAATATTCGGTAGAAAATCCTCTATAACAGCGAGTTTACGAAGCTTTCATCACTCTTTCACTGCTATTTTGAAAAACGATATACGTGGAGCCATTGTAATAGTATGCTGCTTTTAACGAAACGGAAGGGTTTATCCCCATAAAGACACTAAAAAAGCCCTGTATTATGAAAACTAGTCACGTTTTGATCAACACCTAAACATTTCCAGTGGGTCATCGTGCAAGTCAACACCTGAGTATAGGCTGCAAGACGAATCATTTTCTTTATTTCATCGTATATGACCGATATCGACAAAGAGTGGAAAGTTTGACTTTTTTCTGAAATTGAAGGAAACTCTAATTGGAAGAGTGGATTTGTTGTCAATAATTAAAATTATGATTATCAATGAGAGTGCGTTTACTGTCATAACAAAGTGGAAAATGACAAAAAAAACTGGCCAAATTATATGATTAACCTCACGTCATCACATATATACAACGCTGGTTCAGGTTATCTCAGCTTTACTTTGGTTTTCAATGAATGTTCGCAGTAGCTGTACTTAAACTCATACTCTTGATCGTTCACAACACTATTTCTTGTAGTGGTTGTAGCGTAGAAAGAGCGGTAAGCAAATTGGATGCCAGTAGTGCAACAGGTCAGAGCACGCACACCAGGAGAGTGTGAGATGTGTGTTCGAGATCCGACTGACGCAAAATGTTTTGCACATCATTCTACATCAATGGAGATACTATTCTGACATTCTCAATATATTGTCTTCTAGAGCAATAGTGAGATGTTTATCATTTGAATATAAACGGCAAAGATCTTTCCTATTCATTTTTATCATGCAAAATTCTCAAATAGCAAGTCACGCGTGTTCCAAAAGTTGCGCATCATGTGTACTTTATGAAAATTTTTTAGTTCTGTTGATTCTTGAGCATAGTTTCGTTAATTACTTCATTGCTTCTATAAGTCAAGGGTTGGAAAATTTACATAGGTGTACTGTCCAGTCAAAACATATCATCTAATTTTTGTTTATGATACTGTGGCTACTGCCAAGAAGAAATGAGATCTAAACGGTCCGCTGCGAGGGCTCGGACCACTTTGCTGACAGCGCTTTGCCACATCTCTTTCTGCAAATTCGCCATGATAATGCTTGTAGTTTACAAAGATTTTTTTCTAAAAAAAGCTGCATAAAAGAAGCGAAGTTCAAACCACTAGAATCTCTGAAATTGAAAAGTGTTCACTGTAACAGTATCGACCGTCTTAGCTGGATCGCTAATATCTCGCTTGAAATGTCTTTGTTACATAATGCAATCACTGTATTGCCGAAGATTACGCACTTCGGCGCTTTAATCACCATAGCTGCAAGTAATTCCTTTATTCATATGTCTATATCGAATAAGAAGGCCAACTAAAAAACCGACTTCATTTGCTCCACAGGAAATTTTCAAAGAAGTGTTAATAGTCATTCGAAAGTTTAAATATCTGGCTACAACCCCACTTAGCCGTTTCTCCGAAAAGGCTTTTTTGGCGTTGTTACAGAGGGAAATCCCTTATGTTTCGCACGCGCACGTTTTCGGCAGACAGAGCATTTTTTGGACTATTAGTAATCATTTGATAGTATGATGTTTGCCGATGCGAACTTATGCTTATATCGTAAAAAGATCGTTTCTGTGCAACGCAGCAGGGAAAATAAGATTCATTCACATGCTCAGGCAAGAGGGTCTTTGGCCAGTTCGCTGGCCGCTGGGAGATTCAATAACGGTGGCTTCGCAGTTATCGATTGATTTTTGAGTATATGAACGTGTAGAGAAAATCTCACAGTACCTGAATGTCTTCTAGTGAGTGCTAAAAGCAATCAGGACGTTCTGTAATCCTAAATTCCATTAAAGTGATCACAATGATCATTGACTTATCCGTTTAAATAAAAAAAAATATAAGTATCTAAAGTCTTTTAGTAACGGAATCATACCTTTTACCTGGGGTTTTCTTCCAACGGAGAAGCAATTCCCAATCGAATGAAAGATTTGCTTTAGCGTAAGACTGGTCGAAAATCGATCGACAATTGCGCAACCTCCATTGCTGCCTAACGCAGCAGCTGGTGAATTGAACAAAGTGCTGGCGCATGTGAATCAGTTTTATTTTCTCTGCTTC
>JAHQIW010005116.1:0-26736 GCA_019055375.1 Parelaphostrongylus tenuis | reverse complement strand
GCAGTGTGTAAGATAAGTTTAACTAGTGATTCATTCAAAGTATTTATTTAGGCATAACCTCTCTCACAATATAAACAACTGGCAGTTTTACAGTATCATCTATAAAAGATAACATGAACAACGAGCAGCTTTACAAAAATCTTTTTACATACGGACAATTTCTCACAGTAACCTAGAAAAATGGGCTTAATTGTACACGGTACAATTACGTTACCCACAATATGCAATAGCTAATAGAGCTTGTAGCTAATGTGAAATCATCATATTTTGTGAATTTCATACAGCAGCCAGTCCAGCTCATCGTCGAAGTATCAGGCTTCGAATGTCAGGAAATAATATAACTATACATCCAGACTATAAATAAAACTTGGATTTGCTGAAACAAAGATAAAACGGCTAGCTAGTCATACCTACTAGCTTTCCTGAATACGATTGACCATCTTGCACAGAAACCTCCTGTAATCCATAAGTTTCCATGTTCGTCGTGTGCATCAGTACATAAATTATTAGAGATGAACGAACCACTGCTATGAAAACTTGGTTATGGCAAGAACTATCGATGACCTGACATCGCAGGCGTAGTGCAACAGCTTCTATCGACATACTGCTCATTGTTTTCCAATTTCCAGTCACTAGTATAACTCTTAAGTTTGTTCACAATAAAATATATCAAAACTGATAGATTTATGTCATTATCTTTTTTGTACAACGTTATACGTTTGACAGAAACTAACGTCACCGTGATTTTGTGGTAAAATAGAATGTTTCCTTCAAAGCGTAAACGTTTATATTTGAACTGAAAGCATGCGAATATGTAGAGAAAGTCCTAAAATATTGAAGTAGTACAAGAAGCCCCAGATTTTTCTCCAAAACAATGGAAAAACCCTAATCAAATACCAAAAATTGGCGATTTGCACTGCGTGTGGCTATTACAGCTGGTGGTTCCGAAAGTGTTAATGTTGAGGTGGCGTCAATAAAAAGCGATCGTTTATATTGGTCTGAAGAGTGTAGAAACGCTGTCACCAGTCATCAACGCATCCACCCAGAGCCTTTTCACCATTTACTGTGCTGATCTAAGCAATTCTGCAATAAATTCTAATCGGACTCTTCAATATCATTGCAGAATATGTAAGGAGAACAGTTAAATATAAGATATTCCTCTTCCATTTGATGACTATTACACGTACAATCTCTGAGCTTAACAACCCCTTACGGAAACGGGACTCAATGTGCACTATCCCCTTATCAAAAGGCGTAGTGAACCATTTCCTTCTTATAACCTAGAGATTAAATAACAACGAACTCATCTCAAAGGAACTCGACGAAAGTGGATATAAAACTTTTGTGCCTTTCTGGTTTATTTCTGTTTTTGTGCTCCCTTTTGTTTCGTCATTGCTTGCTTTTTTCTTTCTGCGTTTTTCTGTGTTTCTTTGTGCTTTTTTGTGTTTTCTGCGCTTCTGCCTCTTTGTGTTTTCTTATCATTTCCTGCCTTCTTTTTTTTCTTATGTTTTCGTAATCTTTTATGTTTTTGTGTTTTCATCTCTTTTTTGTCTCTCTACGTTTTTCTGTCTCCTTGTGCTTTTTGTTTTCCTGTGCTTCTCATTTTTCTTATGTTTTCGTGCTCTTCTCTGTTTTTGTGTTTTCATCTCTTTTTCATCTCTCTAAGTTTTTCAGTCGCTTTGTGTTCTCTTGCATGTGCTTCTTTTTCTTATGTTTTCTGTTTTTCTGTTTTTATCTTATGTTTTCTGTTTCCTTTTCGTATTTTTTTCTGTTTTTGTGTTTCCATCTCTTTCTGTCTCTCTACGTTTTTCTGTCTCTCTCTTGTGTTTTTTTTCTTGTGCTTCCTTCTCATCTAATGTTTTCGCACTTTTCTGTTTTTGCGCTTTCATCTCTTTTTTGTCTCTCTACGTTTTTCTGCCTCTTTGTGTTTTTTTCTGTGCTTCTGTTTTTCTTATGTCTTCGTGTTCTTTTCTGTTTTTGTGTTTCCATCTCTTTCTGTCTCTCTACGTTTTTCTGTCTCTCTCTTTGTGTTTTTTTCTTGTGCTTCCTTCTCATCTAATGTTTTCGCACTTTTCTGTTTTGGTGTTTTCTTCTCTTTTCTTTCTCTCTACGTTTTTCTGTCGCTTTGTGTTTTTTTTTGCTTTCCTCTGCTTCTTTTTTTCTTATGTTTTCGTGTTCTTTTCTGTTTTTGTGTTTTCGTCCTTTTTTGTCTCTCTACGTTTTTCTGTCGCTTTGTGTTTTTTTTTGCTTTCCTCTGCTTCTTTTTTTTTCTTATGTTTTCGTGTTCTTTTCTGATTTTGTGCTTTCATCTCTTTTTTGTCTCTCTAAGTTTTTGTGTCTCTTTGTGTTTTTTTCTGTGCTTCTTTTTTTCCTTATGTTTTCGTGTTTTTCTCTTTTTTGTCTCTCCACTTTTTTCTGCCTCTTTGTGCTTTCTTTTCTTTTCCTGTCTTCTTTTTTTCTTATGTTTTCATGATCTTTTCTGTTTTTGTGTTTCATGTCTTTTTTATCTCTCTAAGTTTTTCTGTCTCTTTGTGTTTTTTGCCTGTGGTTCTTTTTTTCTTATGTTTCGTGTTTTTTTCTGTTTCTATATTTTCATCTCTTTTCCGTCTCCCTACATTTTTCTGCCCTTTTGTGCTTTTTCATGTTTTCCTGTGCTTCTTTTTTTCTTATGTTTTCGTGTTCTTTTATGTCTTCGTGTTTTCATCTCCTTTTTGTCTCTCCACGTTATTCTGTCTCTTTGTGTTTTTTTTTTCTGTTTTCCTGTGGTCTTTTTTTTCTTGTGTTCGTATTCTTTTCTCTTTTTGTGTTTTCATCTCTTTTTGTCTCTCTACGTTTTTCTGTCTCTTTGTGTTTTTTTTTTTTGTTTCCCTGTGCTTCTTCTCTTTCAATGTTTTCTTTTTTTTTCTGTTTTTGTATTTCCATCTTTTTTTTGTCTCTCTACGTTTTTCTGTGCTTCTTTTTTTCTTATGTCTTCGTATTCTTTTCTGTTTTTGTGCTTCCATCTCTTTTTTGTCTATCCACGTTTTTCTGCCTCTTTACGTTTTCTTTTCTTTTCCTGTCTTCTTTTTTTTTCTCATGTCTTCGTATTCTTTTATGCTTTTGTGTTTTCTTCTCCTTTTGTCTCTCTACGTTTTTCTGCCTCTTTGTGTTTTCTTATCTTTTCCTGCCTTCTTTATTTTCTTATGTTTTCGTAATCTTTTATGTCTTTGTGTTTTCATCTCTTTTTTGTCTCCCTACGTTTTTCTGTCTTTTTGTGCTTTTTCATGTTTTCCTGTGCTTTTTTTTCCCTTATGTTTTTTGTTCTTTTCTGTTTTTGTATCTTCATCTCTTTTTTGTCTCTCTACGTTTTTCTGTTTCTGTGTTTTCTTTCTGTGCTTCTTTTTTTTTCTTATGTTTTCGTATTCTTTTCTCTTTTTGTGCTTTCATCTCTTTTTTGTCTCTCTAAGTTTTTCTTTCTTCTTGTGTTTTTTTTGTTTTCCTGTGCTTCTTTTTTTTTCTTTATGTTTTCGTGTTCTTTTATGTCTTCGTGTTTTCATCTCTTTTTTGTCTTTCCATGTTTTTCAGCCTCTTCGTGTCTTTCTTTCTAGTCCTGTCTTCTTTTTTCCTTATGTTTTCGTGTTCTTTTTTATCTTTGTGTTTTCATCTTTTTTTTGTCTCTCCACTTCTTTCTGCCTCTTTGTGTTTTCTTTTCTTTTCCTGTCTTCTTTTTTTTCTTATGTTTTCGTGTTCTTTTCTGTTTTTGTGTTTTCATCTCTTTTTTTTTCTCTCTAAGTTTTTCTGTCTCTTTGTGTTTTTTTTGCCTGTGCTTCCTTTTTTTCCTTATGTTTTTTGTTCTTTTCTGTTTTGGTATTTATCTCTTTTTGGTCTCTCTACGTTTCTCTATCTCTTTGTGTTTTTTTTTGTTTTCATGTGCTTTTTTTTTCTTTTGTTTTCGTGTTCCTTTCTGTTTTTGTACTCTCATCTCTTTTTTGTCTCTCTAAGTTTTTCTGTCTCTTTGTGTTTTTTACCTGTGCTTCTTTTTTTTCTTATGTTTTCGTGTTCTTTTATGTCTTTGTGTTTTCATCTCTTTTTTGTCTCTACATGTTTTTCTGTCTCTTTGCGTTTTTTTTTTCTGTTTTCCTGCGCTTCTTTTTTTTCTTATGTTTTCGTGTTCTTTTCTCTTTTTGTGTTTTCATCTCTTATTTGACTCTCTACGTTTTTCTGTCTCTTTGTGTTTTTGCCTGTGCTTCTTTTTTTCTTGTGTTTTCGTGTTTTTTTCTGTTTCGGTATTTTCATGTCTTTTTTGTCTCCCTACGTTTTTCTGTCTTTTTGTGCTTTTTCATGTTTTCCTGCGCTTCTTTTTTCCTTATGTTTTTTGTTCTTTTCTGTTTTTGTATTTCCATCTCTTTTTTTGTCTCTCTACGTTTTTCTATCTCTTTGTGATTTTTTTTCTGTGCTTCTTTTTTTCTTATGTTTTCGTAATCTTTTTGTTTTTGTGTTTCCATCTCTTTTTTGTCTATCCACGTTTTTCTGCCTCTTTGTGTTTTCTTTTCTTTTCCTGTCTTCTTTTTTTCTTATGTCTTTGTATTCTTTTCTGCTTTTGTGTTTTCATCTCTTTTTTGTCTCTCTACGTTCTTCTGTCTCTATGTGTTTTTTCTTTGTTTTCCTGTACTTCTTTTTTTTCTTATGTTTTCGTGTTCTTTTTGATGCTTTGAATTTGGCAATTGATCATAAGGTGGTTTATCAACGATCTACCTTTGTACTAGTTCTTTATTCTTACTCTTTCTAGCAGGGTTGTGATGTTATGAAAATACATTCGAAAGTATGGGTGATATACAAAACATCTGAACCAAGGGGAAGTTGAACCCGTATTTTTCTCCTACTTGGTGCGCGTGCTACTATTACCAGACCGGTGCCACAGCTCTGATACCATTGTGTTTGATATAAGCTGTCATATCTCTCATCAACCAATCTTATCCAGTCTTAACCATGCAATCAGCGGGTATGGTAGTGAAGAATCTGTATAGTTTGTACGTTTCGAATAACTGTCAGCTTGAGTTCAATGACGATATGTGCTTACTTGGCCAAATCCATTAAAGGTTAGTTTCTGTTAGCTACAATAGGACGTATCGAACAAAGAGTTATAAGCAGCAGAGCGATGGCCTCAGTGGTGTAGTGTTAGCACGTGCTCTCGGTACAAGTGAAACGCGGGTTTAACTCCCGCCCGGTGTAAAATGTTTTGCATAGTACTCAATAATCCTAGGTCTACTTTTTGCTTTTTATTTGCAGATGACACAGTAACCCGTTAAATTACAACTCGCGAAAAAAAACAGTTTTTTTAGGAGGAAGAAATGAGCAACATTGCCGAACAGTGTATTATCATACAGTATCTGTTGGAGCTTGCGAAGAACATGAACGCTGTTCCAACGAATGTTAACATCATTAAAGCGTTCTTCAAGAAATGGGAATCCATATTCTTCTACGTTATATGTTCAAGGTTTTGTCTAAATTCTTATAGGCAAATTATGCTAGGTTTATCCCACCCCCTGAAACTGGAAACCGCGTGTTTGAAGACACGATTTCGAGGAAATCTTGTTCGCTGCGCCTGAATTTCTTTGCAGACTATCAGTAATCATTCGAATGCTGAATCACAGCGATTTTAATGATCTGTTTGGTTCCTGAAAAGACGTTCTTTTATGTATCAGTGCGCTGTATCAGTCGAAAGAATATTACGTTTCACCTTCAGCGCGCATTTTTTGCACGACTGACGTGTGTGCTTGGTTTCGCTAGATCTTTAGCGCTCATTCGCATTCGACAGCGTATATCTCGTGATCTTGGGACTTGGTATAGTTCTACGAGAACTTTCCACAGAGCGCTGTAGGAATCAAGAGGAGGTTGTGTTCTACACTCGAGTTTTATATGCATTGAAAACATGCGAGAGTAACAGAAAGTCATGAGCCATCAAAACAACACCACAGCCACTCATTATTTGAGTACGAGAAAAATCTCTAATTGAATAACGAAAATCGCGTGCGCGCGCATCAACTGCGGTCCCCAAAGGATTGAATCCAATGACGATACATTACAGATTCCGTAGTGCTGATCCACAGTATCTAAAGTTATACACAGACGAAGTGGCGGCATTCGAGGAGAGACTGATTCGACGAGCGAAGGAGAAAAGAGATGCTGCGCTGGCTGAGTACGAAGCTGAGGAAAAAGTGATTTTGTCTTTTTTGTAGTCATTGAGATAATAGCACATTTTCTGTATCTTTATGCGTGCCACGTTCTCTTTTGTTTCTTGAGTAGTAGAAGCAAATCAAGTTTCCAATTCTCTTTTTCGTCTACAGGAGGTTCTAAGTGGAATCTCACTGAGCATCTTATCTCCATCTTGAGATTGTGACTAGAAAACATAGGCTAGAATTCACTCATAAGTTGAGTGTAATGTTCACTCGAATTGAAACATAACGCGGGTTTTATCAATGCAATGCGAAGCATATCATTTGTGGTCTAGTGATGCTCGTCAAGCAATGTATTAATTCGGCTCCTATCCGAGTATAGGAATACGTATATGACTGGGGGTGTTGGAGCATCACTTGATCCGTTACCACACCTCGTAATAAAATTTGTATCTCTAATATGCCTCTTTATGCCTCTTTTTATCCTCACTAAATAGGTCCAGTTGTAGATTTTCCAATTTTCAAGCTGTTGAATACTTTTTTTTGAAAAGATTACTAGTAGTCTAGTGAAAAAGCTGTGTTGAGTGAAAACGGAAGGGAAATATGAGCATATTTCACACGATGTGACTGCATTCCACTCAGTTCGTACTGGCCTTCTCAAGGAGACTGGACTTTCTTCCACATGAAAATACGTTTTCATATGTCCCTCCAGTAATATTCTGTCTTATCTAATCTAGAATATCACTACACAAGGTCAAAAATTCCCGCTGTGAAGTTCAAAAATTGGACCACGGTTGGTAACACTTTTATTTTATCGGTTATGAAAACGTAGTATCAAGGTCAAGTCACAAACCAAGCATAGTTCCAGAATCGGTATTTCTCCAGCAATCGGACAGCTACAAAAACATAGGTTGGAACAATGATTAAATGTCGATCAACGGTTGGAAATGGTTTCGTTTTTGTAGAGAGATGTGGCTTTTTTCTTGGTAAAAAATAGTTCATTTCTTGACACCGTGGAAGTTAATCCAATAAAAAAATGCATCATAACCTTCACGGGAATCTCTTTAATGATATATCATCATTGGATAGTGATAATGTTCTCTTGGAACCCTAATTTACCAAATAATCTTCTCCGCAATTCCACTTCTTATGCGCGTATCGTAGAACACCGTGGTGCGCGAAATGCACATTCGCCAGTATGACCCATGCGGTTGGCAAGCGATTAATTGTCGATTGCATGGCTTAGAGCTGCTACGGCGCATTTGTAATGCCTTCCAATCGACTGTTTTTTGATCCCGCTCAAAAGATCCGGTTTAGTCTGATAGAATGTTTTGAGCTTTTGAGAGGTCTTCTGTGGCATCTCTAATGGGTACACGTACTTTCGCCATTATAGCGCGCCTCATCAGTGCTACATGCCATTCGGCTGATTCCTATTTATCAATCACTCTGAAAAAACGAAACATCAAGTGATATTTTCACTTGACGTGGAGTTATTCGGCGGCGAGTGCTAATAACAGTGTAGCTCAAGAAGTCCGCGTGTAATGAAAAGCGTTTTCGCCAGATTAAAGAAGTGCTCAATACACACTCGAATCCTTTTCAAAGAAAATTAGACTTCTTAGTGAATGTCTACTCAAGCATTCTTCTATTTCTTGCTCACGTTTGAGTGTATTTAAGAGTAATTCATAAAACTTAGGAGGATATGTCATCAGACTAAATAAATGCTTAGAGAAACAACTACAGGTACAGCTTTACAGGCTCACTACGTCTAGCCTTTACAACTAAATTCAGGAATTTAATGGAGTCTGAATTTGACACTCTTTCAATTCAGAAGTGGAGATTTACGAGACGCTTTGAACTGAGCTGTTATTTGCCATACAGCCCATTAATACCTCAATCAGTTATTGTTATAGAGGTACTTGTCGAAAGGAGACCTATTACGTATGGTTTTTTGTATTTCTGTGACGAGAGCGGTATTCATAATCCCGATTGTGGCCGATACCGACGCCTATTTGATCTTGATATGAATTCACAGTGTTTAGTTTGTTGAGAACTTTGCACAGTCTACTATATTCTCTCCCACATCTAAAAACGCTGACTTGTGAATTTCAGTTCAAGACGGACTACCTCAACTGGGACGAAAAAAATGTATGAAGCTTAAAAAGTACCTTTCAAGGAGACCCGAAAGCCGGAAAGGTAGCAATAAGACTTGCAAGTGACCATCTCTAGTGTTCAAAAGAATACAGTGTCAGTTCGGCTAAGACATCTAAGCTATGCCACATCGGTGAAGTACATCAATTGAGCGATTGTGACTTCGAGCTAACACTTCTATTTGTGGTGTCATATATAAGCATATCCATCATAAAAACGGTTTATTGACAACTGACTATGATCCCCCTATTTCCAGAGTAACTCAGCAGTCCAAATTTGCTCAATCGCTCATTCTCACTGACGATTTTTGAAAATGCTCGCAATTCGACTTCTCAGTGAAAATGCTAATGGGATTTCACAGACTCCCAACGCAAGCGAGAAATCCGCACCCACTAGGAAACGCTTACATAGCTCCATTGGACAAAATCCAGCTTATTGAATTGCTTTGGTGCTCGGTTTCCATTTCAAAAAAAAACATATGAAAAACAATTATATGGCCATCACAAAAACAGATCTGTTCTAGTTCAAAAGAAGAAACATTCCCCATATTCAACGGATATGGAGACTCTCCCGGTTTTTCCCCGAGTGATTTGAGCTTACCATGGGCTGAAACAAGTTTTCTGAAATGTCGAGGACTTAAAATTCTGTTACTGATTCCGCTCGAGGAGATCTTAATGACAGCCATAACTTATCTAAATTAATAAACGAACATTTATATACTCGAGGTGCAACTGATGTTCTCAATAAACTTGAACAGCACAGACAGGTGGTGGAGATACTCATACCCAATGCGCAAACCATCACGTCGTTGGTGGACATGAATGGAGGACCGAATGTTATTTAAACTATATAATATCTACAAGAAAAAAAGAGCTTCGAGTAGAGGGATTTCACTCTGGCTTATTGTTCAGCAGTGGCAGCCTGAATGTAGAATTAATTGCATCTCTATCTCAACACCTCGGTACAACTGATAGTGACCCACTTCGGCTTCCTCTAGTTTTTCATCTTCCTTTCCAGAAGGTCCTGGCACCCATAATCCGTAATCAATACAACGTTGGAAGTGATAGGAGAACACCTATATTACAATAGACATATGGAACGAGCACTGTGGAGGCACTATGCTGTCCGAAAATCAAAGCACGTCTATGTGAATTTTCTTTTGAATACTTTTTTTGTAGCAATTTCGTTGTGTATAACTGGAATGTACATGGAGTGCACTTTCAAAAAATACCTCCTCATATGTTGGAATGTTCAAAGAGCATTTTCGCTTAAATTTACTGTTATGAATTCAAATTCTAACATGATTAACTGCAAACGGCTCGAAATGTTAACTCTCTCACGACAACGTGGCTTCTAATAGTTCGCTTCGTGAGTGTTGGCACTAGAGCAATAAACACAAAGTTTACCAACCAAGTGAACGAAACTGCATGATTTTGATCTCGTTCCGCATTTCCTTGCAAACATTCTGCTGTCAACACAACTTGCCTATATTTGCCTTGAGACGAAGCTGTTGTGGAAACATAATCACTTGGTACTTATGCACGAACGGCGCGTAGGGGAAAATTATAGTGAAGCGGAACGCAACATAAATAGAGCTTCCTGTGGTCGCCACGAGCGCGACTGATCCTCTAGATAGTTTATCTCAGCTTTGAACTCCAAAGACCACTGTCTAATCGTCCTTTCTGCAACCGTGTCATGCCCCAAGCTCCATTAATCGTGCGCGCCGCCTCACCAGCATTTTCGCCTTAGCGCCAATCGTGCATGAGTAGCACGCGAATTTGTTTCCAGAACAGCTCCATCCTAGAGCAAGTATAGGCAAGATGTATACCAAAATGTTCGCAAAAAAAGGAGCATTTGAGGAATACCAAAATCATGCAATTTTAATTACACCTTTAATGAGATTTGTGACTAATGCTTTAGTGCCGAAACTTTTGGAACGACGTGATACAAAGATCATAATACTTTTAGCGGCGATTTTACTTTGATGGACAAAAGCTTTTTTCCTGCAGTTCTTCTGATCAATCGGTAGCATAAAGTAAGGAGATACTATGAAATGTGTGTTCGTGATGTCTCCATCGTAATTTTCGACATAACTTCAACCTTGTTCGGACGAGACAATTTGGTGAAGATGATTGCTGTGAACTGAGAGAGACAGACTAATCAGAGTTCTCAAATTAAGGAAAGTATAGCTTTTCCTAGGTCTGTTGGATTTGATATCTACACTTGAGAAGCTACCGATTAATCGTAAAAGGTCCAGCGAAGACTTCTGCGCCTCGACAATACACTACCAAGAAAAAGAAAAAAACTAATACAAATAGGTGTCAAACATTACTCTAAGTGCTACAAAACATTCTTATCGCTACCATACTTTACAACTTCATTCGTCTTTTCTAGATGAGTTATAAGCTTGAGAAGAAGACCTTATTCATCGATAACTGACCCGAGAAGACCTTGTGAATTGACAAACGACCATTAAAATGTCTTTATTCGCTGCGAAAGTGCTACACAACGGTAAACAAACACCAAACATTGTATGAATAAACAAGAAAAAAAGAAAGCACAAACCTCCCGATCCATTGTCATGACAACCTCTTGGAGCTTTGATACGTCTTGGCTATCAAAGGCTGCACACATCTCCTCGGGAAACGGTTCATACACTTCCTGTGGATCAAGTCCGCTTGGAGCTGCCGCAATGCGCTTTTCCTATACAGCAGAACAATCTTAGAAAAGAACACGCTTATAGTTCGCCAAAACATGTTAAATGGATGACAAAACAAACCGTTATCAGAACCTTTCCGTCTTTCTCCTATTTCGTAAATGGCTATGCCTATATCTTTTTTACACGATGAAGCGTCCATATCTGATCTACAGATGCGCCATGCTACTACGTTAGGAAAAAGTGAACAAATACGTATTAGAGATACAAATTTTATTACGGGGTGTGGTAACGGATCAAGTGATGCTCCAACACCCCCAGGCATATGCGTATTCCTGTACTCGGATAGAAGCCGAATTAATACATTGCTTGACGAGCATCACTGGACCACAAATGATATGCTTTGCATTGCATTGATGAAACCTGCGTTATGTTTCAATTCGAGTAAACATTACACTCAATTTATGAGTGAATTCACGCCTATGTACTTCTATCATGTGCCCTTCTTTGGATTAGAAATCAGTCGTTTGTGTGGCTAATCACCTGTATCACCTGTCGTCCCGTTGATCGTCAAGTACTCGAGCGGGTACCGGCAACACTTCCATTTTTCTCTATCCCGTGCAAGAGAATACCCAGTGGGTCCTCCTTGCTCTAGAGATTCGCTGAGCATCACATCTTCCTTCTATAGCTTTCGAGAAGAACTCGGAACAAGGGGTCGGTGGTCTTTCTGTAGAGCACTTGATGTCCCAAGGAATCCAGTCGGTAACTGCTCTCGTCCATCGGTTGTCGTTGAAGCGCATCACGTGTCCGGCCCACCTTATTTATTCGATATCCTGGCATGTAGAACGGCGTCTCTGGTTTTCGATCGTTGAGTAGGTCGGAACTTCGCATCCTTTCTTTCATTTGCGAGATATTGGATACTATGACTATAAAAGTCAGCTCATCATTGGGGTTTTTAGGAATTTCTTGTGAATGAAGGTTACCCAATTTTTCAAAGTTTTCGTCATGCTCTCTGGGAAGTCAATTACACTTGCAGAACCTTCGCAAAAAGCGAAGAATATTCGCAGGATGAGACTGTACAGTAACATATTTGTTTTAGGCCGTGAAGATGGTGAACTTATTGACACTTTCAATAGCGGAGTGAAAATACGCGCGAACAGCTTCTCACCTGGTCATCCTTTACAGTTCGTAGAAATAGATTCAATGTGGAATGCGTGGCAACGTCAGAGTCAGTTTGAAATTGTGACGCTATTAAAGAGATGTGGTCTCATCAATTTTTTGAGCCTAAGCGTGCTCTCGTGATTTTTCTTCAAAAATTTGAAAAGAGTTTAAAATTTATGGAACAAAACTCTCCACAAAAACCGAAATTAATTTTCAATTTTATTGGCAATCTCTTATATTAGTAATAATGAAGGTAATGAGGACAAATGATGCTCTTGATAGGCAGTGCTACATATTAATGCTGATCAATCGATTTGATTGCATTATTAACAGTGACAGCTACTTGTCTTGCGATTACATCCACTCCATTTGCTTAGAGCTCGGCAGTATGCAAGAAGCTTTCAAAACTTGATGACTTCAGTTTTGTTCACGAGTC
Organism: Parelaphostrongylus tenuis; assembly: GCA_019055375.1. Classification (NCBI taxonomy): domain Eukaryota; kingdom Metazoa; phylum Nematoda; class Chromadorea; order Rhabditida; family Metastrongylidae; genus Parelaphostrongylus; species Parelaphostrongylus tenuis. The sequence continues at coordinate 14,180 of JAHQIW010005116.1, read as the reverse complement.
GTTGCACACTTCCACGAAAGCTTCTTGCCGGTTTGTTCTTCTATCTCTGGTAGAACATGGCGATTAGCTACAATAAATACATCAGACAGTGTACAAAAATCAAAATAAATACTTAAGGATCAGTCTGCATAAACTAGTCTAAAAAAGACGATGTCTGTAGCCGCTCACCGCTGTCGGTTTTTCTGCAGAATTTTGATACCAAGGTGAGAGAAACGAAAGTGGAGCAACGCAATGATGAACCTAGAAACTACTTGATTATGTATGATATTTGATTATCATCAGTTGCTGATTCATTTAATAGCTCCAACTTGAGCTAGTCTGTGAAGCTAAGTTGAGAATTTCTGTTTAGACTGACGGAAAAAATTTGAATGAAGGCATTGTTTCACATATAAGACGAGGGGTTTCAATTAATTTCATCTCATTGAGCATATAGGCCTGTAATATCAAATTCCTGGTTACACATCATTTTATAGACCGCAGAAAAGTAAACGGCAAGAGGCGAAACTTTTATGAAAACAATTTTGGACGGTTCACGAGGGCGGTAACCTACCGCATTAAACACTTGGAAAGGAGTTAGTGAGTGTGTGCATCGCTTCGCATCGTCTTACACCTCTACTATCTTCTGATTATTCAACTCTCCTAAATCTCTTCACATTCTACCTGACGCTTTCCACCAGTTTGGTATGTGTTACTAGTTGTTGAAAATGATATTCGACTTACCCATCCAGCGTGTACATCAACTCCCAAAGGAATATGCCGGTGAAGAATTTAGCCCATATGTTATCGAGAAGTGGGCAAACATAGTTATAACTGAGTATTGTGCAGATAAATAGCGCGTTTTGACACAGTGTCTGCAATAAACATGGAGAAATATATTTGAGGTTATGAATAAAGTCTTGAATCCTCTGATTAATCGGTGATTATTGCTCACTCACCTGACTGAAAAGGCGGACTTGCATTTTGTGTCTCTTTCGCTGGTCGACATCTACGTGACTATCACCGGCATTTTGAGACTTCGCCCTCTTGAACCACAAAATGATGAATTCTTAGCTCATGAAATTTTTCACTTCGTAATCTACATTCGTATTTACATTGATAGAAAGTGCTACGATGTTGCTTTAATGCACTAGAGCTCTCGAAGAATCAAATTATGGATATAATGATGGAATGATTAACCAATTACCATGTGTTTTACCCTTAAGTAGATAACCGTGGTGCAGTCGAAGAGAAGAATTAAGATCAGGATGATCATTTTGGCATAGAAGCCGGTTACGACTGAAATAACATATCCGCACGTTGCCTCAGGAAACACCCACGCCCATTTCTTTGTATCGAAAACCATGAAACAGCGTCTGGCTGAAAGTGTACTGTCATCTCATGTGAATGATAGTCCCAAAAATTATACAGACATTACACCGTAACATATCTCCATTAAAAATTCGCACATTCCGCGACTCGAACTATTTAACTATTAGAAAAAGCAAAGCGGGCTCGGAGCAGTGGGGAGGTGCACATCATGGCTAACGTACTTGTTTTTTCGCGACCAGGACTTAGCGAGAATTTCTTTTCCGAAATCGGCGATTCGTAATAGACTTATATAAAAAACCATACGGTGAGCTAACTTCATAAATCAAATGTACTTCATATCTAAATCAAATGTGAATTTCGAGCTCTACGACGCTTATTCAAAGCAAATGAATATTGAATCATTAGTGAAATGATTAGATAGAAAGTCTTACTCATTGATCACTTTTAATGAAAACATAGACTCAATTTGCATTTTAGAATCATTTCCGTTATAAGCACCCTGATCCGATTTCTTGAAAAGAACTTATTTTCTGCAAACAAAAGCTTCATGTTCTAAAAATAATTCGATAGCTTGAACTACGAGCATTCCACCGTGTACAGTGTTCCTGAAATAGCTTATTTATTGCGTTGTTTTAGTATAGACAAAATTATGTTCCTCACTCAGACATCTTCCACTGATCAAAGCCTTTTTCGCAGAAGTTGAACAAACATTTGCTACTTCAAGCCTCAGCCTTTCAATAATATGTTTGATTGCTGTAACAACCAGGAGAATATTGGGTTTCGCAAGTTTAGGTCATTTTTATCCACACCCTGTTTCAACTTGAGAAAAACGCTCTTTTGACGTTTTTAGAGATTTAGAATTTCCGATAGCTTAAGTCTCAAAATTTCAAAAGTGTAGATCATTTCTTAATTGGCTTTTCAGTGTACTGTAGCAGCAACTGCAATATGTGTTCCAATTGAAGCACTTTTCGCTAAGCAATGCTTTGCCTTTTGACTTTCAACAATCACTAGATAGATTAAATTTCGAGAATTTAACCGTGTACTTAGTTCTCTAGAAGTGATTGTTTATCACGCTGTAATGCCCAGAGAAGAATTTGGTTTTGCACTTGAGGCGCATTCTTTGTGTATTATGTGGATGATATCGATTGCACAGTGTGAGTTGCGAAATCTCACTTGCGTACTACAAAGAATGCGCGCCGAATTGAAATCCAATATTCGTCTGGCTGCTACAGTACAATAAACATCCCTTTTAAAAATCGAGTACCTTGTCGGATTTGTCAAAATTAGAGCTATCGAATGATTATTAATACTTTGAAAGACAAATTTTTACAGTAAATATGCCTGGGTGTAAAATATAATTCTGTTCTAACTGTTACAGCACAGTAGAAAAGATCCTAAAAGAGGAATAAATGCCATTGGAATTCATGTGCTTTAAGCTATCAAATGACATATAAATCCGAAAAAAAATTAGCAAATTCATACTTTTCAAAAGGTCGAGACGCGGTGCGAATAATAAAAACGTATCTACTCTTATTATTGTGATGACAGCGAATCTAAGCGCATTTCCATTTCAACGAATCTAACTAATGACATAGTTGTCAAAACTCACCCCAAAAATACGGCACTGCGTGAACGAAACCAAGTATCCAGCAGATAAGAACGACGACGGAGGTATTCCTCACAGTAAGTGCATTGGAAGCTCGTAAGGGAAACACGATGGTGATCACCCTGTTCAAAGCGACGACTAGGTGAGAGTAGACGCACACATACGAGAGCATGAGAACCATCAAACCGAGCAGTTTGCCTGTCATCTCCATGGTCATCTTGTTTCTACTGAAAGTACTGGGACTTCTTTTTCTGTCTGAGTAGTGAGAATCACCATGAAATTAATTGTAACTTCAGACGCCTGTTCGTGTTTCCCTTTGTTCCGATATATGGAGCGTTATGTGACGTACGAGTTATTCGTTACTTGGAAAGTTGAGAATTTAGCGAAATTGTCATCTCAAGGAGAAACAGATCTAACTAGATGATTGATTTCCCAAAGAGCTACACAAAATTGTACGAAAAATCGTGTGGCCCACATTGCCATGCAATTTCTTGAAAGCCTCAATGACGGCGCTAACAATTATAATTAGAAATTTGTGTCCTAAAAAAGATACTCTAACAATCGAAATTATGATCAAATTTAACTCTTGTACATTAAACAGTTCTATACGAGAATAGCAACATCATGCCTCAAGGAAACAAGCTATTGATCATGAATCGATCGTCAAATTAGTTCAGTTCCAGCAAAAATATTGAGAATGAGAGAACACATTATCAGAAGTGGCACATAAAATAAGGTCCTACCATCCGTTAATGATCTAGTTTTCTCTACGCTTTGCTCATCTCATTACTGTAAAGTATTAATAGAAACCATCCGTTATGAGATACCGCATATTCCTTATCTTTCTTAACCAGATTCATCTAAACTTGCTGCAAATGCTATTGCACCGCTTTCTTAATCGTGCACAAGCAGCTATCAGCTGCATACACCTTTGAACATTTGCGTTGACTCATCTAATCATTCATGCTTCTGCATACTTTTACCAACTTTGTGGTTTCCTTTGTACATGGCGTCTGCACTTCAACAATCCCTATCCTCTAACCACGTCCTGCGCTTCCGATAACTCGGCTCTTCTTCCTCTTCCAGAGAGGTCACGCAAGTTCATCCAGCCTTCTTCAATTACTACTCTGTACTTCCTGTTTTCCTGCATCGTTAGCATTGTACAATTAATTGTAAATGCTACAAATAGTTTGACTCAAATTTCAGAATTTGTGTATACAGCATCTGTAAAATTTCGCATGGCAAACAAATACAAAGTCGAGCCTTTCACGTCCTTCGAGTGAGTTACAGTGTCAATCTTTGTTATGACTAAAATGAGTACTGGGTGTTGTCAGTCATATCAGTGAGTAGTGGTTATTTCGATAGTTTAGTTTGAAAGATCGATTTTCTGTGAAGCGCGGCACTGACTCCTAGACTTATTACAAGTTGTAAGTACTCTTACGCTAATGTTCAGTGTCAACCTACTTGCTAAAGCCATACGTTTCTTGAACCATCAGATTTACCTGCTGTGAAGAGATTCAAAATTCTGCGCTAATGTTTCAAAGAGTATAATACCCTCTATTTATCTCAAATCTTACACAAAACCACTCAGAAAAAAAATTGATGCGCAATTCCAGCAACTAACTGTACCAAATTTTCAGAATTTCTAAGCTCTCAATCCTCACAGTAGTGTCACCGGCGCAAGCCAGAAGGTGTAGACAAGTAGAATACTCGTATTGGCGATACAATGTGAGAGGCACAGCAGACCAAACGAATTTCGCAAGGCAAGGTTGTATCGGACTGCCATTATAGCAACCACGTTTGAAACCAAACCGAATACTCCTACCTGAAAGTCACACAATGTCATCTGCCTCTGAACAAGTTATATGACTCGGTTTTGGATTAAAGCAGTTTACAGACGGCGTTTTTCATGCTGTACGTTTCGAGACCGCGTGTCTACTTCATGCAATGTCTTATAAGTGAGCTTCGAACATATTCGATAGGTGTTAAATGATCTGGACATTGACAGAAATGTGTAAAAATGCTATTCGTTACATCTAGTCAAAGTATCATTTTGAAGACATGTAGTAATGAGATATGTAATTTCAAACTTGTATCACGTGCTAAGTGAAAATTCCAGGAAGATGGTTCATCTATAAGCTAGAATATGAGCAGCCGATGACTCACCACGACCATGATTACCGGCACCGCAATGTGCTCTGCTTGTACGAACAACGAAGCAGACGAGAAGTCTGGCATCTGGAAAACATCCAGTTTTTCATAAGAGTAAATTAAGGAACAATTAGAAGACGCTTCCGAGTGAAGAGTGGACGGAAACTCCACTTCTATGTGCCATTCTTTGAAAACGAATATGAAGACAGCGCATATAGCACATAACATTTTTCAGAAATCAGTCGCTTGGATGACCACTATTTGTAAAATATACAGCACCAATTGCCCGTAGGCCAAGGTACAAAAGGTTTTCACGCGTTAAATTGTAGATCGCACAGTGACGTCCAATGGTTTCAACGCCTTCCCATGGCTTCTGCTGAGAGATGGTGTGCATAAGCGTTGGGTGTGAAATATCAAATTTATGTTGCAGACATTTTCTTAATAATGAGGTAGGGTTTGCCTCCTCATTGCATAGTGAGCCAACTTATAACGATAATCAGTGAAAGTAAAGGAGACTAATATATAACGTGAAGCTTTGAAATCCTTTATGCGAAAAAGGCGTGCAGAGCAGCTCTAAAGTGTCATTTCACTGGTGGCTCACAAGAGGACTCGAAAGTTATCAGAAGTGGTATACACTTATTCGATTGTACATTTTCTTTCGTTTCAAGTATTTCCCAAGATCACGCTCAGTTTTCAACATATCTCATGATTATTGCTTGAGCCAACACGCCATATTCATGAGATATGTTGAAATTTGAGCGTGGTCTTGAGTAAACACTCGAAACGACGGGTATGATATATTGACGATATCAGCCAAGAATATTCAAGTAAACAACACTGTCCATTCAGTGGTAAATTCACTTAATATGCATTGTAAAATGTTTGACGTCGCCTACTCTTAGTATAGTAGACAGCACCCCGAGAGGATTGGCGAAAGACGGAGGGTACCGCGCCGACTAATGAGACTGTCAAGGTCGAAACACGTGTATCGGGCTCTATAAGTCAGCTCCATAACAGACCACATGCCATGTTTCCTCATATAATAATCATGAGTACATTTTTGTCATTTTACTTCATTTTGCATTCATTGGGAAACTCTCGTCCCGACTATCGAAAGAATGAACAGAAGAAAGAAAGAGAGAGAATTATGATTAACTAATCTCAAAAAAGTATCTGTTGAGGTGGAATGTTATCTAATGGCAATAATAACAGACGAGCAAAGCTATAAGTTGTGGCAATAAGTTGTATCAAGTAAAACTGTATCTGAGACAAAGTATAATATTCAACTTTTGTTTACCACTCAATCATTTTTTATAGCAGATTACAATATGAAATATAAAGAAAAGACTATTGAGAAATGAACAAACTTTTAAAATCAGGTGGTCTTCGAACTCGCACTAGTCCTTTGTGAATAGTTATGCACTATCCACCAAACTAGTCGAGTCCGTTACTTTTCCACTTTCACTCTCTTTAGTTAAACTACATTACTTCATAAGGGTTTTTTCTGCTATCGAGCAAGGATTTTTGAAGAAAACTCTTGTGCTGGACAAAGAGACTGATCAGAAGCAATCCCACGGGATCAAAAATGCACTTGCTCTCCCACAAACCCTTTTGAGCACTGCAGCATTAAAAGTAAAATTGTTTCACACGCGTTACAAATTTATGTTATATTACAATTATATTTAGTTTGGCGGGTCCTTCAAACTATTACGATCCATTAGACAATGCAATTCCCGGAAATATCAAATGAGTTATAGATTCTTGGAGAAACCTTCTTACGGCGTTATAGCAAGGAAAAGAGAACTATGATTCACACGTGTTGCCCGTTTTCGCGTCTAATTTTCGCTGAAAGAACGCTCTGACTTTAGTCTGCTAGTAATCCTTTGGTAGCATAAATCTGGAAATTTTCGAAAATGTACATGATATTTGGTAGGCCCTTTTACAGTGCTGTATCAGGGAAAATAGAATTCTGTTTCACACGCGTCACTCGTTATCGCGCAGAATTTGGTTATTTATTCAAAAATTTTCTCTCGTTTCACAGAGATTTATAGATTATTTCCATTGGAATAGTGGAAGAAACTTTGTTCTATCGTTATAAGGCTTAGGCTTTCCATTTTCATTCTATATTACCGATTAAACCTGCTTACTTACTTCAAGCCTAAGCGTCGTTTAGAGGAAGTTTTCGAATCTGAGAGTCATATATTTTACTTATCTTTTGTCAAAGCAGAGAAAGATTTCAAATTTATAACAATAATTGCATTTCACGGGTGAATCGGCCTACGTGACCTCCGATGGCTTTATCAATCCACAACCACTTGAACTCCCTAGCCGACAAGGTATGCGCAATTTGTTTAAAACTCAATTTTATTTTCCTGCTACACTGCAGTAAAACGGTTTTTGTTTATAGAAAATGAGCGTAGTGTTAGGATCTCCGAAACTTACGCTACGGATTTCTAAGGGAGCCACGTCTGGCGAGAATACGCGTGTGTGAACCACAATTTTTTTTTGCCACAGTGCTGTAAAAAGACCTTCTCAGAAAACGAACGTATTTTGATTTTTCAGAGATTTACACTATCGAACAAACTATTAATTTGAGGAAAGAGCTTCACCCTCCGATAAAAATGGGCGATAATAACCACCGGCTGTGCAACACAATTTTTTTCTCGTACTATAGCTGTACAAAAATTTCTTTTGGAAGCAAGTATTTTCAGCATATTCCGAGATTTAAGCTTTTAATTAATTACTAACAGTCTATTGGGAAGTTTTTTTTTCAGCAAAAGAGGCCCCTCAGCCCTTGCTCTGTAACAGAAAAGCACCCTTTTGAGGAAATACAACCGTCTCCCGCAATCGTCAATCAAAATGAAAAGTAATTATTGCCCCAATTTCTACTATAACAGCGAGATAAGATGTGAATCATAACCGCAAAAATGCTGAGGCACAAGCAAACTATGGAATTGATGTTTTTGTGCTAAGAACTCCAACCGCCACTATTTCTTTCCGAGTCAGCGTAGGTTGGCGCAACATCATCGAGGTCCCCACTCTGCCTCTCCCTCAGCCTTTAAGTTTCGGTTATCTCAATGCTGCGCTTATTTTTCTTTTGAAAAACCGCTTCACTATAGTGTAGCAGGAAAAAGGCTGAGTTTCACATTACGCAAGCGTTGTTTTTGGCCAAAGTGTGAGGACAAGAGCAAGGGGAGGGGAGTGAGGAGATGGTGACCGTCGATTCCATACGGTGCTCGATCGATCGCCCTGCTGTGTTGCACATGTGGAGCGCAAATCTCGTTATTTAAAACTAGATTTTTCTTTACTCTGTAAAGGACTTCACATAAAACGTGTGACTCTGATACTACGAAATCTCCTCTGCACGACTATATGCATTTCGTGCTTCCAGCGAAGTATAAATGAAAACTAGCGGCTGGTGTAGAACACATCTTTATTTTGAATGCTACAGAGATCTAAAAGAGTCTTTACTATAAAGGGGCATCTAGGGCAATAGCGAGAGATTTGAGCTTTTGATTGAGCCAAAATTTGAATTTGAATGAACATCTGAAGAACCTTGCATTGTGGCTCAAAGAAATCACAATGAAACAAAATGGTGAAGAATCGCCAGCGCTTATCATGACAACCAAACCCATTCACGGTATCTCACAAGTCTAGATGCCCTACTCTTAGTGGATCACGTGAGAATGTCCAAGTGCAAAGCATCATGACAATTTATCACATCTAAGTAAATGAAGATTCTAGCTAACCGATGTCGGTGTCTTTTTTTTCAAAATTCTACACGTGATCAGTCCATGGCCTCCTTCGCGCGACTTTCAATTTTTCATTTCATTCGACCTAGATTGACCAAAAACCAAAGAAAACCATAGAACACTGACATGCGTGGCTTTAATAATGATTATCAGGCATATTGATTCCAGCAGTGGTCTTGAGAAAACACTCAAAGCGAAAGAGATGATATATTGAATATACCAGCTAAGAGCAATCTAGTGTACAACACTCTGTGTTCGGTGAAAATTTCACTGGACATAGAGTGTAAAACGTTCGTCGTCGCTAACTCTTAGTGTAGGAAGTGGAGCTCCCACAGAGATTAGCAAAAGACGAGAAAGGGTAACTGCCCGACTGACGAGATCGCAAGATCGAAACAAATGTATCGTGCTCTGTAAGTCAGCCCTCATTGATAGACCACTGACATGCGTAGCTCAAATAATGAATATCAGGCATATTGAAATTTGAGCAGTGGTCTTTGAAAAACACTCGAAACGAAAGACATTTCAATTTTTCGCTGAAGCAAGAGAAAGTTACTGTTTTCAAACACGAAATCTCAGAACCAACGTAAGCTGGGATGTATTCAATTCTCTAGTCGTACATTGAAAAGATACCGCCCTCAACAACACTGACAGGAATACGATTAGCTCATCCAACATCTTCACCTTAGTACAATAAAATTTCTGAATAAGGTTTCACAGGGGTGAACATATTTTTGCAAAGCTACTTGTGTCACTTACTGTCCTAATAATCGTCGAGTGACTCGAACGAAAAGCAGTAACACTTTCATTATTCCCTATAGCACGTGCCGTATCGCAACGAAGCACAATTAGCGGAGAAGACTGCAGTGTACTCTTCAGATCATGCGATATTTTTTATTTTTTATTGCACCACGTGACCAGTCTGCACTATTAACACCTGGCCGATTTTCAATAAGTGTTCTTGGTGTAGGGCGATGAGGATAATAACATGTTTAATTCAGTGTAAAACTTTCAAAAGCGAATTGAAAGCTATGAAGCCCAGACATCATTCGAGGGGTTTAACTTCTATGAAAGTTGTGAACCCCTTAAACTATTCCACACAACAGTATCCTCTTTGAGTTCTGAAAAAAACCAACGGCTAAAATATAGGTTATTTTTCCCTAAAATGCATTAACATCGTAATGTGAGATCGCCGCGAGTATACACTTGCTGGTTGATTAACCCATTCGGGATCGCGTTAACCGCTCATGTGAAAAAATTTTCGTGATTTTCTCGTGAGCTATATATTTCTCGTTAGACTCTAATAGCCATTCGATAGTTGGAAAAATTACGGTTCTGATGGTATTCTTGGCTTTTGCAAATGTGTATTTCATTGAGTTGTAGCAACAAAAAGGAAATTGCGTTTTCTCCTCGGAGTAAACAGTGTGATTTGCACTTGTGTTCACATAGTCCTTTCACAGAGAAAAGGTTTTTCATCAGGTTCCCAGTATCCATTCGATAGCTCGAGAAATGATGATTTTAGATATAGGCTCACTTTTTGGATTGAATAGCAAATCTAGGTTTTTTTCAAGCGCTATAAAAACCGATAAATAAAAGCTGCGTTTCGTTTAACATTTTGTAATCGTTCAATAGTTCGAAAAGTGTAGATTTTGAAAACTAATTTGGCTTTCTTAAAATGATTTTTAGTGCAATGAAGCAAGGAAGTTAAGATTACATTCCATATTCTGAGTGAACATCTAGTCTCTTGAACTTCGCAATGGGTGTTCTGGTGATTTTATAGTGAAATTCGCAGTATGGAGAGAATTTACGATCAGAAAGAATGATATGTTGCTAAAGGCCTTCTACAAATTTCTTTTTTAGTAAAAAAAAACCAAGTGTTCTAAAAATTCCTACTTTTCAATACCGAGGCAACATCAAAGAGAATATAACGCATCTCCATTTCATGGCGGCGCCACTTGAAACCTACGGTAAAAGCGCGTTCTTTGCTGTTATCTGAAGAACGTATGATTATCTGATAGCTCAAATCAAGTGAATTTTGGAGGTATATTTTATTTCTCAAATTGCTTGTTTTCAACGCCGTACCAGTCAAAATGAGATATTCTTCACTTTTGAAGATTTTCGCCTCTTAAAGGTGTTTTTTTCAACAAAATTTTAATCACCAGATAAAGCAAGTTTTTTGACCAAGAAAATGTGGTTGCTCTTTAGAAAGGACTTCTTAGAGCTCTGCAATCCGCACACGAAGAGTGGGATTCACATATTTGAAATATAGCTGTTTTCCTATCCCTTCAGAAACAAGGTATTTTTCAATTTCTCCAAGTTGCTTTTAAGCTTATTCCATTGTTTAAATTTAGACACCAGCAATATACTTAGGCTATGAAAAAGCCTTTCAGTTCGCTGTAATAGCCAAAATAACAGTATGTTTCGCACTTGATGCGTTTCAACGCGTCTTTCGCCGGGGAGAGCATTTCCCTCAGACTTTCAGAAACCACTTGATAACCTGAATTCTGCTGATTTCAGCGATGCATTTGGTTTTTCCAAAATAACCTCTTGGTGAGCATCTCCATGTCGACATAGGCGACAATGTTTCTTAGCCACTTTTGGATGCGATCAAGGTTTGCTGGCCTCCTGAACAGTGGATCTAAATTTTATCATGAGTTTGTCAATCTTTAAAACAAGATAAAATATTTTCAAGATTTTTTGAAACATATAGACATGTAGAAAAAATTGTGGAGCTTCGGAAAAATCTCTCATCTTCACCAAAAAATCCAAATGTGGTTTATGCAGCGGATTGGTATCACAGCTGTACACAAACTAACCGACCAAAAGTGCTCACTGAGTGTGAAACCCAACATTCTCTCGGTCATTATACAGCTCGAAGAAGTCCTTACCGAAAATCAAACATACCGTTATAATCGGAGAGATTTTCTCTATCTAATGATTGAAAGCTCATTACAATAAAACTTTTATCCAGTGAGAAATCTCCGAATGAGGAACACAATCTTATTTTGACTGGTACGGCGCCAAAAACAAGCTATTTGAGAAATCAAAAGTGCCATAAAAATTCACTTGATTTGAGCTACCAGTGAAATGCAAAAACGTTTTGCAAAAGCAAAAAATACGTTTTTACCGGAAGCCTCTACTGGAGCTGCCACAATAGAACAGTGCCTAAAACTGAAATGGATTTTTTCCGACTATGACTTTTTCAAGGATCTTATGTGGTGTGACTTCAAGCATGCAGTGAAATAAGTATTCATAAAGCCCACAAACATCAATTTGTGGAGTATTTCTTTGAAGAATGTGCATATTTCTCACCGAAATTTTTCAGGCTTTTCACTGAAGTTGTTGATCTTTTGTGTTGAAATATTTATTTAGCAAATAAATTACACAACAATCATCGATCATAAACAGTTCACCTTAAATATAAGTACCGCTCAATATTTACACGAATTGCATAGAATTCTGCTTGTTACATCTAACAAATTATGCGTTTCATAGCAAAAACACCAAATCCTAAAATAATCAGTTCTCGGTTCATAAATGTCTTTAGTATAATACAACATGATTTTTTGACCTAGATTATACAACTTGTCGAACATCAAAACGTCCAACAACACATGTCCAATGAGCAGTAATGAAAAAAGGTAAACAAATATTCTGCTTACATCGTCTGCACCTCATGCCTACTCTTTTAGCTATGTTTCGAGCATAGGCAGCACTTACACTTTTTACCAATTTTCTACATATCCAGCACATCGTCCACGACGTGGCAAACTGACTCCGAGAATATCCCGGCTGTCGGTTGTGGAGCGACATGATCTACTAAGTATTTGAGATAATCATCCATCTAGAAATCAGTGAACGAAATTTCCTTCACGAAGTCTTGTAGATTTCCCAGGCGTTCATCAGGCACAGATGTGTCACGAGGTGGAAGAACGGGGAGACCTGACTGGAACTAGATTGCGAGCTCACGAGGTGGAAACAGGGATGTACCTGAACTGAACTTAGATATTGCGAAGCAATATCGCAGCAAAATGCACTCACCATTTACATGTCTTCCTGGTGCATGAGCAATAGGCAGCCATTTGGTCAGTGAAATCGATGAGCAACTTGAGTCTGTTGTAACTGTCCACGATGTCACACTCCTCAGAGGGATTCCTGAAAGACGGATGGCAGCTCCGATGATTTTTTTAGGTGTTGCATCTTGACAACACTCATTTGCATACATAGTGCTATGTATGTCTTCATTTTTTCCACAGTGATGTCCTCCCAATCGGCGTTCTTCTGAGTGCCATAAATATTTGTCTGCTCTACACTCAACTTCCAAAGATCGGTTATGATGAGTTCGTAGAAATGAGCTGGTTGCCGGCACCCGCCAACAATACTGTGTTGGACACCTGCCGCTGGGCTATCAAAAGGCAAGATGGGGGGTGGCTGCACATTGGTGATCCAATCAGCAACTACAATGTCAACATTCAAAAGAGCTCTCTGTGCATCGTCAGTTCCATCATCGCCATCCTCAGAAACTCGTGGAGTGTGCACGTTTTTGTCCATAATCACCTCTGATTCGTTACCAGTGTCCTCTTCGGCGCTTACAGCCAAGCCTTGAAGCATGATCTCCGATTTTTTGTCATCAAAAGCTTCCCAGTCTTTTCCTCTTGACATGACGGCGCTGAAAGGTAAGCTCTCGAATACTGGCAAACAACATAGCAAGTTGTAGTTGTAATGGATTATGATCTCACATCGCTAGTAAGTGAAGAAGAGAAGAGAAACGAATACTCGTGAGCAGCTAAAGTACCAAAATGATAACGATGTGACAGCTAATTAGCGGATATGCTACAGAGCAAGCAATGAAATTTTATATGCTTACCTTCGCACACAAGCGCTATGACTTTGCTTAATAATCATTCCTTGAGCCACGCATGTCAGTGGTTTGTCAAGGAGGTTGACTTATAGAGCCCGAAACACCTGTTTCGATGTTGCCATCTCGTCAGTCGGGCAGTTACCCTTTCTCGTCTTTTGCTAATCTCTGTGGGTGCTTTAGTCCCCACACTAAGAGTGTACAGCACTCTATGTTTGGTGAGATTTTCACTAGACATAGAATGTAACACGTTAGGCGTCGGAAACGACGAGAAAGGGCAACTGCCCGACAGAAGAGATCGTAAGATCGAAACACGTTTATCGGGCTCTATAAGTCAGCCCTCCTTAACAGATCACTAACATGCGTGGCACAGGAAATGATTATCAAGCATATTGAAATTTGAGCTGTGGTCATCAGAAAACAGTCGAATCGAGAGATATGCTATGACCTTGATTTATGTGATTGATTTGTTTGATGTGCACATCTGGCAAAAGTTCGCAACACGTCC